>JAODJX010000048.1:3559663-3582018 GCA_026776945.1 Isichthys henryi | reverse complement strand
TATAAAAATCAGTGACTGCTATGAAAAAACTAAAAATGCAAAAACTCTTGTATTTTACTTGGTTATTTATGGTTATGATTAGGGCAGGGTATGGCTTAAGGTCATCATAGTTAACTTTAGCATTATTCCTGTAGAGGTGAATGAGCAGTCCCCATAAAGATAGGTATACCCGAGGTGTCTGTGTGTGTGTGTGTGTGTGTGTGTGTGATGATTTCATGCACCTTGCCCCCAGCCCTGTATGCTTCATGCCAAAGTCTTTCAGACTTGCTACAATCTTGCATCAGATTCGTGATTGTGGGAAATAGATGTATAACTTCGCAAGTCTGACTGACAGACACAGACACGGGCCTAAGCGCGTGGAGCACAGCTTACTTAAAGAGACCCCAGCAATATCTGAGGGGAGGAGCGTGTGTAAAGGTGGACCTGTTCAAAATATTACCACAGAAAAGTAATATTTTATATGCTTACTTTTATGGTATTAATAGTGTATTAACTAAAGGCTGGAAATTTAAGATGCAGTCAATGAATGTTTCGGTGTAATTCATAATAGTCCTCCATATAGCCTAACACAAAAAGCTATTTCGAACGAAATGTTATCGAATACACGTATAAAACAGACTGAACAAACAGTAGTAAACAGAAATGTATCATTATTATTTAAGAAAAAAAATCTTGATAAACAAAAAAACATGCCGCTAATCTCTTATACCATTTTATAAGAAAGGAAACGAGATAACGTGCTGCAGAATATTTATTAGGAATCGATACGGTACCGCAGCGACGCAATAAATTATAGAGATATATAAGACGGTAGGAACACGGCTGTGTTCAAATGCGCATATTCCTTCTACCTTAAGAGCAGGAAACGCGCCAATAGGACCGCAAACTGGGATTCCTCCCCACAGGGATGCGGCGGACAAGCTCTATACGCTGCTTCGCTTCATATAAAGCAAGTGCGCTCTGCGAATCGCTCACAACGGGGACAGCGCTGTGGTTCTGAAACATCGCAAGGCTCACCTCGCGTTTTTTACTGCAGCCTTCCGTCAAAGAACAGCACAAAGGGAAAACCGCTGTCATGAGCACCGCACTGAAACTTTTAATACTCCAATTCTTTTTTATGGAGGGACTGTCCCAGGACTTCGGACAGACCCAATTCATTTGCACGTCTGTGCCCAAGGATGTGGACTTATGTTCAGCCAACCTGCCAAACACCGTCTCGGCGGAGGACCTGAAGAGCACGGTGATGCAGCTAAGGGAGACCGTGCTGCAGCAAAAGGAGACGATCATGAACCACAAGGAGACCATTACGGAGCTGACGTCGAAATTAAACCGCTGTGAGAGTCAGAGTATGCCCGAAGCTGGGAACGCTAGAGACGGCGGAAGGAAAAAAGAACCGGGATCTAAAAACACCATGGGAGATGTATCGAGAGGTCCGACGGACACACTCTCGCAAATGGGACGGACATTACAGTCCCTGAAACAGAGACTAGAAAACCTCGAGGTATATATATAGAGTTAAAATAACTGATCAAATTTAATTTGTCATGATACTTCGAAAATCATTTTGAAATTTCGCATTAAATATATAGTATTAAATAATGGGAGTTATTAATTCTGTAATTTGCCTTTATTAATATTTTTCTTGTTATTCTTAAATACGTTAGTGTTTATGAAAAGTTTTCCCGCACTATTCATAGTATTGATTAATCATACAGTCAGTCGAGAATAACAGCTTTTCTAAGTCTAATTTAGTTGCTTAATGCAACTCTTGACACTACAAGCCAATCGTATTAATGAGACTTTAATTGTGACACATGCAATCCAAAGAAGTGTCAACATTTGTGAATCCGTTGACTTTGCTTATTTCCCTCCAGCAATACAGTAGATCCAACAATTCCACTCAGGCGAACACTCTGAAGCAGCTTCTTCAGAACAAAATCGACGACCTGGAGAGACAGGTTCTGTCCCGGGTGAACAGCTTGGAGGAGAGCAAGGGCACCCTCCGTAACGAAACGGAGCAGCGCGGCAAAGTGGAATCGACCCTTACATCACTGCACCAGAGAATAACAGAACTGGAGAAAGGTAACTGGGGGGCAAAGAATCGAAGCGCACACACCCATTTGACGGATAGCCAACTCTTTTCTGGCAAGATAGCGCCATACTGCATTTTGTGCATTAATAAATATACTAGCCGAATGCAGTATTTTATTAATAGATAATATGACGTAATTATAAACATGAAGAACACGGGCTGGCGCGCACCGTCAGTGTCGCAGCGGACACACGCTGTGCGGCTTGAAAGCAGCGCTGCATTGCTTCGCATATCCCGCTTAACTCGCAGTCGTTGACAATGCAGGGTTTTCTTTTTCATTTGAAATAATGGCGACACAGGCGTTTCAGCAGCTTCCATGCTTGTTTCTTACATAAACCCGTACGACGCGTGAGTTGTGTGGCTCAGGCGAACGGTAATGGGATCCGATGATGCCTGTCCTAGGGAAGTTTTCCTGACTGTCAGCGTCTGTCACAAACTTTACCTGGAGTCGTATTGACTGTCGCTGAGCCGGACCTATTCGTTACAACCGTATAAAATCTTACGAGTTCGAGGTTCTCACATATTTTCAGATAAATCAAAACATATATGTGAAGATTAGTGACCAAGCGAGAAAAATAACATTTCTTCTTCTTCCATTTTTTAATTTGATGTTACAAAAAAAATAACCCGACTCGGATAAAGCAGTGTTTTTCCGTGCCTTTCCTGCTAAGCAGGGTGGGACATTTCTGATGAGAAATAAATCGTACGCTTTCATGCTGTAATACACTGATCCTTAATTTGCTCTGGAGAGAACCCTTTGCCAAACAAATAAAGATAAATAAGACCATCTGGACCGAGACAATCTGGAACGTGAACAACTTAAATTGTCTCAGTGCTCTATGGTAATGACAAAACAGCTTTCATCTGCAAAAATGAAAATGTAATTCCAAACAGAAGGAACTATATTGAATCACAAACGTAGGCACAACATTTTGACATGGATAAGTTCTTCACTCCGTACTATATGTGCTTCTTTGCTCTACAACTCAGGTCAGAAGGAAAACCGGCCGCTGGATAAATTCCAGCTGACGTTCCCCCTGAGGACCAACTACATGTACGCCAAAGTGAAGAAGAGCTTGCCTGAGATGTACGCCTTCACCATCTGCATGTGGCTGCGGTCGAACGCCTCTCCCAGCGTGGGCACGCCTTTCTCCTACGCCGTCCCAGGCCAGGCCAACGAGCTCGTTCTTATCGGCTGGGGCAATAACCCCATGGAGATACTCATCAATGACAAGGTAAACTCACCCGGCCTGCTAGCACACAAGCTACGTCTGTCTGTCTGAGCCATAGACAGCAGCCTAACCTAGGAGGTAGAGGTCACAGGGCAGAACACCAGAGGATGGCTTGGCAGTTTATTTACATTGCACACTAGTTAAATTATTTAGCATTAGCTTATAATGAAAGATTAGGGGGGGAAAATCCTGCTTCCAAACAGAAGTGTCGGTTGAAATATAATAAGAATTTATAATAAGAAATAATAAGAAATAATAATCAATCATACATTGAAGGTCATCACTGAGATTATATAACTGAGATTAAAAATAAGGCTTTCCCTAAAATGGGCATAATTACTCAAAATGGTACGTTAGTTGTAAACTTAAATCAGTCAGAAAACTGTGAGATGCCGTTAGTTGCCCGCAAATATGGCGTACCTCCGGTTTCAGTGACAAGCTTGCGGCCCTTTTCCCGGTGACAGATGGCGAAGCTGCCTTTTATTATAAACGACGGGAAATGGCATCACATCTGTGTCACGTGGACCACTCGTGATGGAGTGTGGGAGGCCTTCCAAGACGGAGCCATGCGAGGTAGCGGGGAGAACCTGGCTCCGTACCATCCCATCAAGGCCAACGGGGTGCTGGTGTTGGGTCAGGAGCAGGTAAGGTGGCTGCGTTCCGCTCCCTCTGCCGCCAACAGGCTAGCGACTCTGGGTTGGCTCTGCTATTAGAAACCTGTCCTTAGTCAAGCTTAAGCAGTATTTGAAAGGGACGTAAATGTCTGTAGATTTATTTGCCGATGATTTTAGGAGCACAGTGTGCAGGAAACCAGACCGAGGCCCATTTTTTTACTACAAGGTGAATTTGTCTTTGTTCGTTTTAAATCGGAAGGCTCTCTTGTATGTCAAATGTGAGGAATGAGATCCTTGTACACATGAATTATTCCTTCAGTGACTGCTTAAAGAAATACATCTGCCTAAATTTCTGTCTCTGTGTGCTTTGACAGGACACTCTTGGGGGTGGGTTCGACGCAACCCAGGCATTTGTGGGCACTATGGCCAACCTCAACCTTTGGGACAGGAAGCTCTCCTCAGCCGAGATATACAACTTGGCCACGTGCAGTAGCAAAGCACAGGTGGGAAACGTCTTCTCATGGTCAGAAGCCAACCTTGACATCTACGGTGGAGTCTCCAAATGGACCTTCGAACCCTGCCGTCAGATCAACTGAGCCGCACAGCCGGGGGGGTGGGGGTGGAGGGGAGGGGGAACCACGCCATCTAAGACTCTCTATCACTCGTCATCATTTTAGCATTTTAATGAAGAAACATCTCAAGAAGTAACATATCTCCATCGTATGTGGGCGTTTAATATCTTAGGTGGAAAAAAAAATAAAAACTATGTTTTCGTTTGACTAAGAATATTGATATTTTACAACTGGGATTTGTTTAGTGTTTTAAAAGCAGCGTGTCTGAGAGATTTAGTTTTCTTCCGGATGTCTCTCTGTTACCCTGGAAGGTATTTGGGGACTCACCTTGGAAAGGCATCAGAGTGCCAGGAGTACAGGGTGAGCTTTCTCTCAGCGAGAAGTGATTGTTTACTTGCTACTCACATGAATTATTCAAATCTTTCCGTTTAGTTTTTTTGTTCGAGCCTCCCTGAAACTTCACTGTGAGCAGGGCAAAAACAAGAAACAATTCAACATAATTTAACTGCAACAATGGCTTTTCGTACTTATTTTGAGTATCAGTTTTACCTGGTGAAGAATAAACAGGCAAACTGCCAGAGTTAATTTCACACGGCCAGTGCTATTTTAACACTCCCAGTGTTAATTTAACTCTGCTAGTTCTGTTATCTGAGGGCTTAGTTGCCAACATATTACAATCCTGGGTGCCTTGAGTTGGATAAAAAAAAATTATAATTCAGCACATTTAATTTAATATTAATCTAATTTCAAAATGGAATACGTTTAGCGTAAAAGAATTATGCATTTATTTTTAATTAATTTATTACCATTTGTGTGTTTAGGCAGGTGTTTGTAATCTGTATTTGCTACGTCTTTCGGTCAAGTAACAGCATGGATGGTAAATGCTTCAACAGCATCTACAAAAGCTTGCTTTTACGATACTCTTTTTAGGTTGACGTTTTTTACTGTATTGTTATACGCTCTAAGCATGGCGGCACCGAAAGATGAAAATCTAATTTTTGTAATAAAATTGTGATACTTACTTGCACGAGTTGATTTCTGGGCATCTGGGATGCTGCTGCATGTTTGTGTGTGTGTGTGTGTGTGTGTGTGAGTGGATTATAATTATATTACATTGTGGGGACCAAATGTTCCCCACAATGTGATAAAAACCTGGTATTGAAATTTTTTTCAGGTCCCCACAAAGATCTGTGAATGCAATCAAAAAACTGAAAATGCCAAACGTCTCGTATTCTGTTTGGTTACTTATGGTTAAGGTGAGGGCTGGGTTAGGGTTAAGGTCATCATGTTGGGATTAGAGTTTTCTCCATAGAAATGAATGGAGAGTCCCCACAAAGATATAATTACACTAAAAGGAGTACAATCAAGACAAGGTCAGGCATCACAGGAAAAATCACAGAGTCACAGAAATTTACAGACAGGACTCTGTAGAGTGAGCTGGGGTGGGTGCCCACGTCCCCCCCCCACCCCCCCGAATCCTATACCCCTTTTACCTTCCTTGGCTGCCAGGATGATGACCCGTAAAGCCCAGCTGGCAGCTTTAAAGTGGCCTTTCCGCAGGCCTGTAATGGACTGTCCACACAAGCAATTACCCAATAAACTCCCAGTGCAGTGCCGGAGTGCCGGTTACCTTCAGGGCCCAAAAAGAATACTTGAGGAATGTATGGAGTAGGCGATCTATTCCTCAGGGACGTGCTTTCAGCTGATGAAACGGGGGCAGGGGCAGCCGGGTGTCCAGTTTCTTGTTCTTAATTTATGTTGGGTGGTGTTTGGTTTGGCCTCTATGTTTGGGAACAGAAGGTCATTGGTTTGAATCCCATCCCCAGCAGAAAAGTCATGTGTCTGTCAGGCCTTGGAGAAAGAGCCTCAGCGAGAGCCTCAGGGGTTGCCAGAGAAACAGCTGAGCCTCTACTTCGGACCCCAAACTTCATCCTTAACCGTGAATAAATGCCTCGAAGGAGAGTAAGATGGGATGCATGAAAACAAGCATCCCAGTGTACGTGTGTAATTGGCAAATAAAAACTTCGTCACAGGGTGTGTATTAGAAGTGTTCTGCTGGACTACAGCACCTAATGCCTCTGAAATGCCCCATGGCTTAATGTACGTTTAAACCGTCCCATGCACAGTTGATCTCAGAGGTTCTCCTTGGTAGTGTGAGCACATGCGAGCAGAAGGTTTGCAGGACATGCGACACAAAAGTCACAGGGCAGGAACCAGCCACCATCCCACTGCTGGAGGTGCCCAGCGTTGCAGAAAAATTCCCACCCTGGGTATTACAATAAACTGGGTAGCTGCCTTGGTACCAATACCCAACGTGAATCGCTTAGAGGGAGACGTGGTGCCTGTCGGTCCCTACAGCAACCTAGCGTGTTTAGCTAATGCAGGATTTTAGCCATAGTGCACATGGTACATTGTGTAGTAGACATGAGCAACAGAAGCCTTACATTAACAGGCTGGAGTTACGCAACGTAACTGGCAGCACATGGCGAAATGGTTCAGACACCAGATTTTATTGGATCAGGCTGCTGACTCAAATTGCCAGAACGAAACTTCTAACAGCTGGGCAGGGGGATTCTTCAGAACTGATCCTGTTAATTCCCAGCTGTATAAACACCGTAATTACAAGACAACACTTTTAAACTGTCTGCAACACCAATCATACACTTAGGTGCAATTATGTAACAAATATTCAGTCGAGCAGGACCTGCAATTACCCGCCAGTAATGAACAGTAACACTGTCACACTTTCCTTAAAAGCACCCAGGAGAATGAAGGTCGAGATAGTTGCACAGGTTTTTACTTTTTTTTCTTACTGGGTGACACTTAAATCCATGGCAAAACTGACAGACCCTTCAGAATGATTGACACATACAGCACAGAATGGAGAAGACAAATATGAATATCCTTTATACCGCGGCGACAGAGATATCAGCATATACCTCGGGGAGGGCCAGACCTGGCTTGGGGTGATAAGCGTTTCCCGGGGTGGGGTCGAGTCCACCACGCTCGCACCTCGACCCCCACGCTGCCTCGTTTGACGGCATAGTTTCTTTAATTGGCAGCCCCCTCTGAGTCTGAGGCACCCTCTTGGACGCTGCTCAGGATTCATGGGAAAAGAGGGAGGTGGGCTCCAATAAGACACAGAGGAGGAGGAGCTCTTTGTCGAAACCCAGCAGTGCGACTACTCAGATCAGACCAGGAATAGGCCTCCTGGTGGTATTTATCGAGGGAGGGGGGAAGATAACGAGGCTGTGTGCCTGGGGGAAAGAGCAATACTGCTGCAGGAATTGTGCATGAGGAGGGATGCACACAGTGGTGGGTAGGGGCAGTTGGGGTAATCGAGGATGACAAGCCAGTTGGAATTGAGGAGATCTGCTCTGGGCAGTGGCGTTGACGGCCGTAGTGAACCTGTCAGGAGGCACGTCTGCGAGCACCGGCGGGCAGCCGCGGGGCGGAGGCCGTGGCCGTGGCCGAGCCACTGCTCCCCGACAAGCCGCTTTCGTTAACAGCAGATGGTCCGAGCTGCTCTTCCAGCAACACAGGAATCATAAGAGAGCAACAGGAAAGTCAAAGGGGGTCAGGAGAAGGGGGAGGGAGACCACGTGTCTTACCGCAGCTCCTCAAGTCAGCTGCCTCCTGCACAGTCTGAGGTAGTTAGAGGCACCGGGTGGCGGAGGGGGGACAAAAGGAGGGATGAGTGGGGGCAGAGGGGGCCGGGGTGGCTACAAAGAGGTGGTAGGATATACAGTATAGTGCAGGGTAGATACCAATGAATAAAAGGATGGAGAAAGGCAGATATAGAAATTGATAGAGAAAGGATGTAGAAAATGGGAGGGTGCCCTGATTTTACCTGTAACCCTAACCCTAATCCTACCTATAACCTTAAGGCTAACCGTAATCCTAACTCTAAACCTAAACCTATCCTAATCTTACTTGTAACCCTGATGTTGTCTCCAGCTTTAACCCTAATAGCTTTCCTTTGGTTATGTAAGAGACACCTGCCCTCTACTGCCTGCCTGAACTGCCGGCTGCAGTCTCACTTATTGCAGTCATGCCTTTTCTTGGAGCTCGTTTACTGAAACACGATGGGATTGAGCTGGCATTCCTCAGGGGATTCTCTGTCGCCGTGCGCATAGTTTTAGTTTGTTAAATGCCCCTCACAGGTAACATATTGACTGTAGACTGCAGTTGTAACCCTCGGGCTCCTTTGACAGACGTGACTCCGTAAACACACTACATTGCATAAAAGCACACACAGCTGGACAGAAATGGGAGGTGCAGCAGAGCGGAATTTTAGATCCCTCTCGCATATCATTTTTTTTTATCCAGTTATTTTAAAATCCATAATATTTTATAGTGAGGTTACTTAGGACCCCCCCCCCCCCACCACCATCTCATCTCTTCTGCAACCAGCAACTTCAAGCCCCATCTCCCCAGGACTCGCTCGCAAAGCTGCCTGCTAGGTGAATCAGTCGAGAGAGGGTGGCCTCCTCTTCGCGACGGGGGGGTGCGTGAAAGATACGCCTGGGGCGGTGACTCAGATGGTAGCTGGAGTGTGAATCCCTCAACGCATGTTATCTAACAGGGTTTCCATCAGCAGAAAATTAACCACATTATCAACACTGTCCCCCACACAAGCCGGCTCGTGCATGGAGCACACTTACCTACTCATCACTACTGTCAGGACTACGGGCTGACAAAGACAGCCGAGCGCAGAGAGGCTGCGCAGTAGTGCGACCGGCCGAGAAAATCATGCGATCGATGCATGTGGCTGAGTTTTACATCGAAGGGTGCCAGCAGCTGTATGGCACGAGCCGGCAGCTAGATCGTTAAACAAACAAAAAAAAAAAATCAGATTAATTTAATCGATATCCTTGTGAATTAACTACTAATTTGGCAGGTGCCCCCAGGCAGTCATGGGGTGAGAAAGGCCATTTACATACAAAGCACAAATTGCAAAGCTTGAGTGCGAGAAATAAAACGATAATTTCTAATTAAGAAATTGTTTGACTGGAAGGCAGGAGAGAGAGAGAGTCTGGGCGAGATATAAAATGAGGGAGAGAGTGATTATGCAGCACTACTCCCAGGTCTGCGAGGCGCCGTGGGGGGGATAGGGGGGTTCAGAAAGTGAACACTTACCGTACAGAAGATGATGATGATGAGTATGGATTACAGAATAATCCAGTTCATTTAAAAGAATTCATTGCTCACCTCGAAAGACAGAAATCCAATCTTAGACATCAAAACATATACATTCACGCAATAACCTACACATGTATGTTTCTGTGTGCTGCAGTTTATAAAGGAATGTTTTGCAATATGGGAAGTGTATACCTCATTGAGTTAGGATGCTGTGCCAGTCATCGGAAGGTTGTTGGTTCACATCCCGTGGTCTGCAGAGTGATGTCACCGTCAGATCCCTGAGCGAGGCCCTTAACTCCAGTTACTCCAGGGACTGACTGGCCCTGCTTTCTCAAAAAAAATGTTATTTAGATAAAAGCATCTCCCAGACGAATGTAAGTGTTGCCTTGGCTACTCAGGTTTGAATAGCTGACCTCAGTGTCTCTGTAAACCACTCTACATGCCACCAGGGTCACTCATCAGCCCTGTTACAGTGACGTTAGCCATCTTATGATGTACGGGCACAGAGAACACGCACTAACACGGATACACGCACACTCATACATATGCACAGACACGTCCAAGAACACACAAACGCACACACAAGCAGTGAAAATGTAGGTCAGCTGTCCCCAGGTGGAGTCACCTGACCCAAACTCTCGAGCCGACCCAGCAGGTTGCTGGTTCTGGTGCTGACAGGCAGCTCCCTGCCGCCCTCCTTACAGTCCTGGGGTGCAGCTGCCTTGTCAGTGTGCACCATTTGTGTCCCCATGGGGGAGGGGGTATTGGGGGGGGGTGCCGACAGCCTGGCAGTAGCAGGGTGAGGGAGCCCTTTGCTCCAGACTGCAGGAGCCAAGCTACTTATTCAGTTACAGGTAATACAACAGACAGCTACAGGCATTTAAAAATAAACAAACAACCCAGAACGTAGCTCGCAAGCTGAGCTGCCAGACCTGTCGGACAACGGGCGTGAGCCTTGTTACGTGCCCCTGTTCCTGCCACCACCACACAACCCCCAACCCTGGCCCCCCCAAGGACAGACTTAGAAGCTGAAGAATGTCACATGGCCCAGCCAGGGGTCACAAGGTCACAGTTCACACAGCCTTCAAGGCAGAAATAGTCTGAGGGCTCAGCAATGTCTTGGGATATATTGATTTATTTTTCCAAGCAGACTTTCAGCCCAGTACTACGCATACAGAAGAGATGTACGGATTTGCACAGTTAATACTGTGCGCTATTTGAGTGAAGCGATTCAGGATCAGACTCTATAAGAGACTCAGATTCAGGACCGGACTCTAGGAGAGACTCGGATTCGAGACCGGTCTCTAGGAGAGACTCGGATTCAGGACCAGACTCTAGGAGAGACTCGGATTCGAGACCGGACTCTAGGAGAGACTTGGATTCAAGACCAGACTCTAGGAGAGACTCGAATTCAGGACCGGACTCCAGGAAAGACTCGGATTCAGGACTGGACTCTAGGAGAGAGTCATAATTGGGAGTCTGGGGCAGGCACAATGGTTCTGTGAGGATGGGGGTTGGCAGTAATGACGGCCCAGTTCCTCTATGGGACCAGCTAATGTTATTCATTTTTCATGTTTTCCCTTCCTGATGCAACTTACCCATTAGGCAAACATCTGTTTCCATGACGACTTCCTGGAAAACACATTTTTACCCGAGGAAGAGGGAAATGCTGGTGAAGAGGCTGAAAAAATGTGTAACCACGCACCCCCACTGTGCATTTACATTGAATGTGTGTTCTGTGTACTGCAGTGGCATTAGTATGAATCATTATTCAAAAAACAGATATTTATTACATCTATTTATCAGCTGCCTAGGTTCTAATAAACAGCACAGGGCCCCTGTAGGACTAGGAAATAATGAGCCCAGTTTCCGAAACATTACCCTCCAGCTGCCTATATCTACTTTTCATGGTGCTCACCATCAGAAAATGGCCTATCCCCCCCCCCAGTGCACTTCCTGTGCCATGATTCACAGGCTCAGGCCTGATCAGCTCCTATACTCCTTGTGCATAGGAGTTCGAAAAGAACATCTTTTAAAAAAATGGACTCACTTCCTACCAACTTGTGATAATCAAAAAAGAAGTCTGTGATTGGTTGGAATTTGCTTACTCTTGGGATGAGCCAATCCAGCCGTCGGGAAAGCCAGCCCCCCGTCTGGGTCATCCCACTGGGCCCGGCTCTGGCCCTGACCCTTAAAAATAATTGGCTGCCACGGTTACATTGTGGCCCTCGTGCCCCTCGTACACATGCCCTGTGACCCAGCGCTGTCACTGCCGGTACACTCCTCATCAACACGTTAAAAGTAATCGCATCACACCACACTAGAAAAAAAAATATTCCGCCGGCTTGCATGTGATCACAGAAGTGAGACGTGCAAAGGCTGCACCACTGCTGTAGGGAGAGGCGTGTCCTGGAAACGACGCACGTCAGCCCCCAGGGACCCACTGGCAGGCCCCAGGACCCCCCCATTTAAAATCCAAATGGCAAGACTGGGGTGGATTTTCACATTGCTCATGTGCATGCTTTTCCATATTCTGCCTTGAATTCCTTCTGAGTCGCCATCCAGGCTGACTGATCCGCTATCCTGGTTCACTCCCGGCTGGTGTTTAAGAAGCAAGCAGAGGCTGGACATTTCCCACAAGCCTTTGCTCTCTCAGAGCTCCGTGTATTTGAATATACAGTAAGCTATTGGCTGTTGCTGTCGAGCGTCCTGGGCGATGAAAACTGAAGGAAACCTTCACTGTTTTGAAACATCGGAGATTAATCCAACCCAGCAGGAGCCCAAACTCGCCGTTAATACTTGCACATTTGCACCAAAACTCTGCTTTCACAGAGAGCACCTTCCTTTAAATGTGTTCAGCTGACAGATAAATCTAATGTCACTGGGGAAATGAGATAATCGTAGGCTCTGCATGCATGTCAGCATCCAGATCCCTTTCAAGAAGGGACTACCTGTACATTTTCAATAAGCCTGTGCCAGTATGTGCACCCTGTGTTTCTTTTAGGGCAGTGCGTTGCCGCGGCAATCCATCACCCACCTGTCTGTTACTGTTCCATGTGTCCTAATAATCTTCACGGGCTCTGCGCCAACATGGCAGACGCAGAGGTCAAAGGTCAGGAGCTGGCAAGCAGGACAGCGGCTGCCTGTCTGGGTGGCAACCACGGGGAAGAACAGCAAAAGCTGGTTATTCATCATAATTGGGGGGGGGGGGGCATTTTGGAAGCCTGCGGGGTTCACACTTAATGGGGGAGTAAGGGGCAATTATATTTACAAATAGACCCAGACTTACATGATTATTAAAACTTCTGATTCATGAAAATTTTTCTGTGTGGAAATGATCTATTATTGAATTAGGAGGGGGGCAAAGGCAAGGACAGCGCTTAGCTTTCGGGGACAATCCAATCTCAGAGAGCCCATGTTGGCTGAGATCTTTATTCAAGATGTCACAGAGACTGGGGCCTAATACCATATAGTGTTAAGTTGGGAGGGAGGGTGCTGGGTTGTTGGGGGGGGGGGCAGAGTTAGCTGGTTGTAAAGTTTTTATAACTTTCCAGGACATCAGAGTGCACAGGGAACAAGTAGCTGTGGCACCAAGGCACAACCCATCCTTATTACAGAGGACTTCAAGATCAAGCCTCATATGAAAGCTCAGTGCATATGCACTTGCAAATGTGTGTTTATGCAAACGCAGCGGCTGATGGAGTGAGGCTGGTGTGTGAATGTGAGCTAGGATGTGTGTCACATTTATAGGCTTCAGGCTTAGAGGCTTTCCGAGTACGTGGGAGTGTGTGTGTGTTTGTGAGGAGAGCGAAAGCCCCCTTATCAGACACGCTCAAGAGACCGGCACAATTCTAAAATATCAGAATTTAAAAAAACATAATAATTAATAATTATCATAAAACACTACTCTATTAAAAAAAAAAGGTTACACATGTATACATGCCTTAGCTCCTGTACATGCGTGTAGAACGACACGGTTTAGTCTTTCTGCTTGTTGCTTACCTGTCTGCTATTGTTTACCTTGTGTTCTATCGAACATCCGACTTAAAATAGCGATAATCATTAATGCGTGTGTATAAAATGATTAAAGTATGTGTAGGAAATGTGGTACAATTCAGGGTTTTTTCAGGATTAGCATTCAACTATCTGGATAATGCCTACGTCCCAACGTTGCCAGATATGAGGGTGGGTCTCCACCATGTCCACGTCCACGTCCACGTGCGTGTTGTCGGATTCATCAGTGTGATATAGCAGCCCCCTGATTGGCTCCTTAGCCTGGACCAGATTCGTCAGTGTGACGTACAAGCTCCCTGATTGGCTCCTCAGCTCACACCCGATGAATCACATCCATATCAGTGGGGCGCCTCCCCTCCCCACTGCCACACATGACAGATATGGAAAATAAAGAGCCTGGCAACCATTCACATATAACAAATGGCATCATGTTCCTACTCATGTGAAGCCCCCTGCCTCAACACCGGTCCTCAACACACCCCCCCCGAAAATGGATTTATTCACGATTCAGCAGGCCCCCCTACCCCGCCAGTGACGACGGGTCTTCCCGTCAGCAAGCTTCGTTCGGATGCCTAAACATGGAGCGTCAAGTAACGTGTTACCGCTGTGGTGTCGTGTCACTTGCCAGGCTATCATTTTAAATAATAAACTGCTCTTAAAGTCTTGTTCGGTAAAATAAAGGTTACATTTTAAAAAAAGAGCACTGCGTTTTAAATGAATGACTCAGTTGTCCATTTGACTAACGCTTCATATGTGACTCCAAGTGGCTGTTTCCCCTGCAGAGCTACAGATAACGACAGCATCCATATGGCAAAAATTTATGCAATAGGGGGGAATAATTTCATCTTATGTAACTTGCTGTAGAGAAAAGTAGCTGCCATATCAATAATATACTATTAAAAAAACAACCGCATGGCTTGCACTGACATTAAGAAATGGTGTATTTTTCAAGGTACTGCTAACCACCGCATAGCCTCTCCGAAAGCTTGATGAAGACCCACCTCCAAACGTGGGTCTGCTGTCAGGAAAGGTCTGTCTCGCAGAGTGACATGCAAACTCCTCAGCGCGGTAATGAGCACCCCGCGGGAGGTGCTGTCTTTCCGATACCTGTCACCAGCTAGCCTCGCTTGGCATAGCCAGAAAAATCCCATGTCTCCCTCCATAAAAAAATACACAACCCAGTCTCCCTGCCGCTGGTGATAATCCATCTTTCAAGATCCCACAGGTCAACTATTTAATTTTAATCTTGGGGCGAGTCGATTCTTGCTGAATAAAGAACAGCAGAACGGCGCAGTCACGTGTCCAAAACGGATCTCATGTGTTAATGCTGACCTTGCAATAACCCGGCCAGCAAATGGCTTAAAAATGCATGAAACGCATTTCCCGTCGGCCCGGAACGTGCATACAGGCCTCTACCTGCCATATTAATCAGCCACATTGCTACAGGCTCAGGCTCTTTCTGTAGCTGTTCATTTAGCTTATTAGCGGCTAACCTTCAGTTGATTTCTTCAAAACACTTCCCGTTGTCCCCAACTCAAGGTGCTAGAGCAGAAGCCTCTCGAAAGCGTGAGCAGGACCGCCTGCTGCCTGTGGCAGTCACATGTCTCAGTCAGGGCAGAAACACAAACATTATCCGTTTCCATCTCTTTCGTACACTTTCCACTATCTCTTTCGTACACTCTTCCACCATCTCTTTCTTACTTTCTCTCGTTCCATCTCCCCCCTGATCCCTCTTTCTCGCTTACTCTCACCCCCATCTTGTACTGTCACTCTCTTACTCTCTGCGCTCTCTCTCCCCCTTTTTTTACATTTCCCCCCCACTTTTTCGCTCTTCTTTCTCTCTCTCCCTCTTGCTCTCTTCCTTGTCTTGTTCTGTCCCTCTTTCACTTCATTCCCCATCTCTCTCTTCCTGTCACTTTCTTCCCTGTCTCTCTCTTCCTCTTCCTCTCCTCTCCATCTCTGTCTGCCTCTCCCTGTCTCTTTCCCTCTGTCTCTCTCTGTACCTGCGCACTGTAAAGGTAATAACAGAAAATGCTGGAGTCAGCGTCAACAGTTACTCAGCGCCAGCCGTGCCGCAGAACACCACGGCCCGGCACACGTGCTGTGTGCTCTGCCCGCATTTCACATGTGAGCCGGCTGCTTACTCACAGACGTAGGGTTCCTTACTTGGTGATAACAAGCTCCTGCAATGAGCTGTCGTTTTAAGTGGCACATACATCATTGGTCATCCGCCTTCTATATCTGATTGTCTTGAAAAAAACAACGGCAGCATTTTAGCCTGAATTATTATATATGTGGGACTTTCTGCTGATCATTTTTTTGGAAAGTCGAACGTGGGTCACAGAGGGAGGGGAACCCTCAGTGTTTTTAACAAACCTTTTTGTTTAAACGAACCTTGCTGATAATTGCGTTCGCTTTCCCAGAGTGTCTCAGTATGGTGACATTCCAAGGGCACAAAACCCTAAGAAATGCACAGAAATCAACCCCCACCGGGACCCCTGGCTGCTGCTCTGACTAATGGTGTGGAAAAATTCCCCCCAAAAAACAAAATCTATAGTGCGAGAAACACCTCATTAGCTTCTGAGTGGTCATGAAGACATTCGGTTGTCTCATTAAATTAAACACCATCAGTTATGCAGCTAATGACACTGAACAAACCCTACAGCTGGCTCTGTGTATTTCCATGTATCTCAACTTTTCCATTACATCTGGAAGATTCTGCAATGGGGATGCGGTGACTGGGAGGTCCATGGTACCTGGGCACAGCGCTGGGGGACAGCAGCATTTTGGGTAACAAAACACAGTTGATCCAGAACTTTCTGTGATGAATAAATGAGACCAAATCCTTCCTCCACATGGCTGGTCTGTTTACAGGTGAATTCGGACGATCAGGTCAGTTAGGGACAGCTGTCCGTAATCATTCCTCCAGGCTGAAGACCACTGTGGACCTTGTTAGGCAGTCAGGTGGCTTTGGCCCTGCTGTAACAGAGACCGAATGGGCTTAGTGGGTCACAATTAGCCTCCCCTAATCTAAGCCCCGTCTTTGGTGGCATTATGCTTGATTTCACTTGGCCAGAAAGATTCTGGCACACAGTGATGACGTCTTATGGCTGGCAGCCAACTCAGCCCCCAGGAGGACAGGTAACAGCAGCAACCAGAGATCTGAAGAGATCCCCGCAGCCTAGTCCCGCTGCTGGGGACTCAATCAACACCTTTTTTGTCAGAGGTATCCCATCATTGACAAGGAGGAACGCCGAATTTGCTGATGCTCTAAAGTCTGCTGAAGACCTTCATCTTCTCAACACTGGCGTGTACCTTCCTGGTTAAGCGGAGAAACTGGCTTATTATCATAATAATGATATATATTGTAGAGCAGTGTTTACCAACCTGGTTCTTAGGAACCCATAGACACACCACGTTTTCGCTCCCTCCCAGCTCCCTGCTAGAAGGACCACGTTTTTGCTCCCTCTCAACTCCCGGCCATACAATCTATGTTTTTGCTCCCTCCCAGCTCCCTGCTAGAAGGGCCACGTTTTTGCTCCCTCTCAACTCCCGGCCATACAATCCATGTTTTTGCTTTCTCCCAGCTCCCTGCTAGAAGGTCCATGTTTTTGCATCTCCCAGCTCTTGGTAAAAATGTGGACTGATTGCGGGCGTCGAGGACCGGATTGCGCAACATTGATGTACAACAATGGAGGTGAGGAGGCCTGTGGACACACACCAACCTCAAAGGCTTCCATCACAGCAAGATGTGGACAAACTGCAGATGGACCCAAAAGATATTAGTGGGGTGTTCTAGCGTTGAGGGCTATGCAGGACTTAACCCAGAAACTTCCATGGATCATAACATTGTGAAGGGGAGCGTGAAAGTGATTGTAGGAAAAGAACAGGAGCCTGACTAAAATGACGGAAGCTTAAGGCGTGTAAGTCACTACAACTGCCACCCATGGATGTCACAGTAGGATTAACCCTGGGGTCTCCAACTCTGGTCCTGGAGAGCTACCTTCCAGCAGGCTTTCAATCCTACCTGGCTTCTAATGAGCCACACCTGTTCCAGAAGCCAAGTAGAACAGAAAACCTACTAGAGAGTATCTCTTCAGCACCGGAGTTGGAGACTCCTGGTCTAACCCTTCTCCACGCTGCCGTGGACCACAAACCACTGAGCGATTCATCTGTAATGCTCTTGGACCCCGAGTACCTCTTTTTTTTTTTTTTAATGAGTGAGCATTTAATTCTGCAGCGGTAATGAGAACACTACTGAACTTCTGCAGATGGACCTAAATGACACCAACGCCCCCTGGCGGCAGCAGAAGACAGGGGCAGCAGATGGGGGGCTTCCAGCAAGTTGCCGTTTTATGGATCATAGCAAACTGCACATCAGAAAGGTTGTCCAGACATGGATGTACTCCCAGTAAACATCATCCAGAAGGTATTTGACTTGATAATGGACTTCTGGAAATAATGTTGCGTTCCATTTCGGAGCTGGGAATGACGTCACACCCAAGATAACCGCATTCCAGTACATCAAGTTGGATAGCCACACCAGGGACCCAATAGCTGGATAACTTGTCAGATTTAAGCTACCCCAGTTTAAATGGCCTTAATCTTAGTTCTCTTACATTTAGCCCAATCCAACAAATTATCCGGCTAAGCAAGAAATCCTGCTTCCTGAAACAGGCCCCAGCTCTAGTCAGGTTCATTGTTAGCAATACCAGTTCATAACAACGCATTGTTCAGTATTTTACGCATACAAACACTGTAGCAACATGTCCACAGATAGCAGCTGGACAGTACTGTGTGTACGACTGATTTAATGAGCCAGAAGTAAGATGTATGTGCCAATAAACAGTATAGAACTACAGCTTTCACTTCTGCTGATAAGGGGGCAGCCATCTTGAATTCTGAGGTCAGGGTTGCAGAGGCTCCTCTGACATTTTGAGAGAGAAATCCGACTTCAGGGGGAGTTCCAACGGAAATTTCTGACCTAAATTCCCATTTCAAATGGAATGGAGCATGAGATATGTATGTGTGTGGGGGTGGGGGGGGGTTGTTATTATCCACCATGAAGTGTGTAGGTTTGACTGACACTCTGTGAAAAGTATTACAGCAGCAAATTCCACTACAAAAGGAATATGGCCCAGATCTTTTCACCCACGATTGGCCCAAACACAGACCGTGTTCCCCGCTGCTGAGGCTGATCAGGCATCACAGAACAGCCTAAAGTTACTGACGGTCTCATTCTCTAATCTCCTCCCACTCCCCAAAACACCGGCAGAAGCTCTAAGCGTCCCCTTTCCCATCAGGCTAGCAGGACGTTCCCCATCCTCGCTTCATAGCCATGCCTATAACAAAGTCTATTATTCCCAGTTTGACTGTATTCCCACGTTCGCTAATAAATCATTGGCTCACTGGCGCAAAATGTTAATTGTGTAAAAATAAAGGGACCAAAATTTCCTCCTCGGTTCACTTGATATATGATGCATGTCTCGCTGCCATCGCTGACCACAGAATAGAGCTGCAGTCAGGGCCGCTGATGTGTGATGTACAAACAGCAAAAAAAACAAAGAAACAGCCCCCCCTTGTGGCAGATTAATCAAATTTGCACTGGGTGCAGTACTGTGTGAGCAAGGCTGAGTGTGTGCAGGTACCAGAAACCATTAACAAGTAAACAAATGTAGCATTTAGAAAAGAATCCATCCTTGCATTAAGTATTTACTAGTTCTGAGTGGGTCTGGGAAAAACAGAGGGGAATAATGAAGAATGGAAACGGTGAGGGAAACTGGCGTGCTCTCCATGTATGACTCAGATCGGCATACCGAGGGGAGCATGAGAGCCACACTCCTCGCTCGATAGTGAGCCATATGTCTTGGAGAGCCTGGGGAGATCCGATGAGACACACTGCCGCGTTTACAGAGCTATTCCTTACGCTCTGGCCTCCCTTACCCCGGCCGTACTCGCACGTCAGCGGCTCGCTAATAAACAGCCGCGGCGCTGGCTAAAGCAGGCAACGCGCACTAGGCTGAGGGATGATCTGAAAATCCTTCCCGCATCAGCACCAAGGCTGACAGAAAACATTTCTGCTCCCTTTTTAAATCCCTCGTTCACTCTTTCTTACCATCCGCTGCTCAAGGACTATTCGGTGCAAATCGGCGGAGAGAAACCGCGAGGAAGGCCCAGTCTAATTTTTAATTTGACCTTACCGGGATCTACCTCTGCAGTGAAAGCACGTTATAATTACAGCGCGTCTCCAGTGGCGGCACACGGTCGCGAGTAATTCAGTGACAGGGCCACACTTGAAATGTCACCAGTGCACCTCAGCGCCGATAGCATGAAAAGCACAGGTCAGTGTCTCACGGTAATGGGGAACACACTCTGTTCAGCGGTAAACCGAACTCATAAACTAAGGATGCTTAGAGCTCATGAGCCAAACACCAAGGCGGCCTGGGCTGTGATCAGATGCACATTGCAGATCGTTTAAGTGGGATCTCCTGCCTCAGTGGGCCTTTGGGGGGCAGGGGGGGGGGGAGAGAATCCACAGCAAAGTCTTAGTGGGAACTGACTCTTGGACACATTTATAAATCTACACTCTCACCAGTATATATGTGTGTGAGTCTTACAGAAGAGCAAGATGTGTTACGCAAAGAGCAGAGACGTCTCATGAGTCTGTAAATAAAATATCATCCCTGTTCACATTTTCAATTTATACAGCAACAGCTGTAGAACTGATCCTTTGCAGTGCAGTGCCCTCTAGTGGATAGAGTGGCCAATGGCCGATTAGTCATCATATCTAAAGTACACAAGCGTAAGATACTAAAATAGTCTATGGACTTAAGCCCATTTCATCATGATCTCCCACCAAGAAGGAACAGAAGCTGCTGAGTCACATCCATCACAAAAAAATATATACTTCCTTTTAAAGTTCTAGAATATCCAGTAAATCAAACTCGACAGCAATGCCAGGACCCATCAGTAGGGGGATCCCACACACCCATGGCCTGGCACGCGCTCCTGCACGCACACACACGCATACACACACACGCACGCACACACACGCATGCACACAAGTACAGACTCCTGCAAGTACTGACAATAATGTTTACTGGCTGTATATTTTAAATAAACAGATGCCTTTTGTACTGTATTCAGTTGACCCCAAAGAAAAACAGATCAAGTCCAAGGTCGGCCATTTTTGCGTGCCTGTGTGCATCCAGCAATACTGCACACTCCACAAAGATATCAGATGACATCATAACCTGGAGACCGTAGAGTCTCACCGTGATTGGTCGCTGTGGCTGCACTCCAGGCCACTCATCGAGTCACTGGCGGCGAGTCAGAATGACACTTCAGAACAGGCACAGCGGGGATAGATAGGGGGTGAACCACGGCCACACTGGTGACCTGAAGTCACTGGAATCCAGTAACTAGGTGTAGTACATAATCCTGCCTTTAGGGGGAGACACCTGCAAGCTGGCCAAGACCTCCTCCACGCAAGGCCTGGTGCAGACCCCCATCCACGTGGTTACATATGACCCCTTTTTATTACACTACTCTTTTACTTTGTAGCACTTTGAGATTACTAGAATATAAAGTGCATTACAAATACAATTTATTATTATTATTATTATTATTATTATTATTAGAAGTGGTGGATCCACCCAGCTCGACAAAACCCTATGTCATTCTCTCTCGTAGCGACTCCTCTCACAGTTGTGGCATGACTCAAGAGCACCACCTGTTGCTCCCTCCTCCGTACCTGCACTCTCTCACCCTCCCCGCATGTGAGGGGTGGCTCCACTGCAATGTGATCCTGCCCTAGCTGCCAGATCCTGTCAATCAGCAGCGCCCCCTGGATAGCCTCCCTGAGACTGTATGCTTTGCGTAGAAGAGGCTGAACACGATGTTGCCCTTGCAGACATCAAAGTCCCCGGTGATGACAGAAGAAGTATCGGAAACTTCCATCACGACCTGCATGCAGAAAGATCCATTTAAATATGCAAGAGTCACCCACCTGCTTCTTCTGAATGCAGACTGGCTTTTATTTCTTCCTGCTTTGACGTTAAACTCCGTTCTAACAGCCATGCAACTCACTGGCAACAGCACTTTCACTTTTTCATTAAGTCACCATCAGGGGGCCACCTTGCCTGCAAAGTCACACTTTAACAAACAATCCCTTCACTACAGATCTCCTGAGCGTATTTATATCACTGCCAGGCTAGTCACTGCCACACATGCATTGTAGGTGACACTGCACTCCTGAGGGACTCCTTTGGCACTCTGCTCGTTGCTGACACTCTGGTAGAGAGTCTCTGGCCACGGATGAGAATCCTCGTTCCCCAGTTCCTCTGCCACCCAGTACTCTGCCACCCAGTACTCTGCCACCCAGTAAGACAACAGTTTTGTTGTCTTTATCTACTGATAAACGAAACGCTTTTCTCCTACGAACCACTCCTGGCTCTGCCCAGGAACTCCGGCCTGACCTCACAGTCGATATCATCTACTAAACCGCCTGGCTCTCTGTAGTCATTTCCTGCATAAAGAAGGGACTTCATGTGTCAATAAACAGACTTATCTGTGGGAACAGCCAATCAAAAGCCGGTTATAATAACAACAATGCACCATTTTTTATTTTCTCTTGTTGGGGGGGCGCCCCCCCCGCCCCACACACGAAACACGAGGGAGCCACCCAAGA
>JAODJX010000048.1:3539371-3550410 GCA_026776945.1 Isichthys henryi | reverse complement strand
CCCTCCCCCGCCCCCACCCCCCCCCCCCCCCCCCCCCCCCCCCCCCCCCCCCCGCCCCCCCCCCCCCCCCCCCTCTCCATTAGGACAGCAGCAGAATATCAAGCTTGAAGAGTGAGAGGAGAACTCCGAAGCCAGGACCGTTTCAGCTGCCATCTCCCATGTCCCGTTTCAAAGCACCAGGATGAAAACCATCACATTTACTCAGGGTCCGGTTTGGTTCCTCAAGGGGACTTTTTCAGTTATTAAAAGCAGAATCAGTCGTTTGCTGTTTGCCAAGGAATGCTGTCCACATCTAGACGTTTTATGCAACTTTTTAATTTACTCTTAAAATATGCCAAACTCCACTGGCCCCTTTCTCTGTTCTCCATACCAGAAGCGTTTTAGAGTATCTTCTTGCAATAATAGTTGTTTCCAGTTATCAGTTTCTAACATAAGCAGAAGTGGAAAGTTTGGGAGCAGAAAGTAAAAATCCAGACCAAGATTTCGTTTCAACCATCCAGTTGAGTATAAAGTGCGGCTACACAACTGGTTAGTCTGGATTTTTCCTTTCTGGACTTGAACTGACCTCTGAAAATAAGGATGTGTCTCCCTTTGTCCTCAGGGAATCGCTAGGATCTCATTGCCTGAACATCTAACAAATCTGTCCTTTTCGACTTCAGTTATTTCCACACTACAGTTATTGGCAAAATATGACTTTCATTTCAACTGTTTCCAGTCAGAGAATTTAAAACCAGTTTTAGGTGCTTAGAAATAAACTATACAATCAGTATGTTATGCACTGGAGGAACATCTGCATACAAGGCCCTGGGGCAAAACATTGATCGCCCCCCCTCCCCCCGCACACACACGTGCACACGTATATGTGCAGGCGCTGAAACGAGTTTTAAAGTGTGGGTGCAAGAACACAAAAAACTTAACGAGAGAATTCGACTGTCCCTCACAAAAACTTTAGTTTTAATGGCTAAATCGCGTTTTCCACACCTTTTCAGTCAGGAGGAGATTTGTGTCGCTGTGCCTAGAAAACAACGTTGTTACCAGTGTGGAGACCGTCAGAGTTTTACTAAGGACGAAAATTCCACCTCCAGCTGCCTGAACATCTCATCCATTTCTGTTGCAAAAATGACAGCGTATTGTCTAAGCGAACAGGGTTTAGGTTAATTAGTGTGCACGCGCCGTCTCTCTCATTCTCATAATGCATCCGGGTTTAGCCCATTCAAATCTCATGTAGCCAACTTTTTATACAATTTAGACAGCAGAGCATCATTAACCTGCTTTAACGCATTTATTTATACAACCACATATTTCCCACATTTTGACATGAGTGATGCAGTGAAGACACAGTCTCTTTATTTCTTGACGCCGACCCTCCCCATTAATCCGGGTTTGGGACCGGCGCCTCGTTGAGTTGGCTTGCTCCCTTAAGTGGCTGAGTTAGGCTAAACGATATAGATATTTACAAAGACTATGGTTGGTTTAAACCACATTTGATAAGCTAGAAAACGGTTATCAAGCAATCAAGACCAAGATTCACAGGTTGTAAGTGTATGTCTCCGGTCTAGCGATGGACTGGCATCCCATCCAGGGTGTCCCCCTGCCCTGTGCTCCTGGGACATGCTCCACAGTCCCATAATGCTCTGCTGCACAATCTGCTAGAAGGTAAATGGATGGATGAAAGGAAAACATTTTTTTTAATGAAAACAGCAGATTCTGTTTGAATGCCACATTTGTACCCAACATAAGCATTTCTAACACTTTTAGAAAAGTCAGCGAGTGGTAAACCATCTTTCTAGAGACAATAGCTCCCGTGGACTTGCTGTCACAGGTAGAATGCTTGGTATTCCGCCAAATCCAGCAGAGGCACAACATGTTGAAGCATTTTGCAATATTTCCAGAAACATTCCCTCTGACTTGCTTTTTTTTCTCTTTCTCAGACTAGAACAGGGTGAAATATGCTCGTTCACATGCCTCTGTAAAGCACTGGCAGACCAGTAACTGATTAGGTCTAAGATTTTATCGCATGCAAACCTTTGTTGTCTTTGTCGTCTTTCCAAAAATATTTATGTATATATTTTTTTGGATGTAACAGATGAGTGAATTTAGTCAGTCATTTATGAACTGTTGTATGAAATGAGAGAATAATGTGATCATAGACAGGTGGGATGGAAAGACACGAAGCGCAGGGTTTGAAGTGAAGGGTTGCGACAGACTGTTACTAAAAAACAACGCTGGACTTTCTCCCAAACAGGACCAGCACCTGTACGCTTACAAACAGCCGCTAGGTACTACTGGGAGATGCAGATTTCTCCACAAAATCAACTGTCACACAATTAATTCTGAACCGGTATTCTTGAAATTGTATTTACCATAAACGTGAAAAATCAAACTGTCTGTCAAAACATGAACAACTTCCCCTGGAACACGCAGGCACGATTTATGAACAGACAGCATCGAGCATGAATTATTTAACATTTCAACTATTGAAAATTTCCCCAAAAAATGTAGATTTCCATATCTACCATACTGTTAGAAAATCACATAGTTAATGTTATAATAATTAACACTCCATTAATAAAATTATAAAATAAGACAATTTCTGATCCCCGGGCACGATTTAAGCGAAGAACATACAGTCAGCTCGTCCATATATCCTGATATACAGATGCTAGATCCAGTTCTGCACGTGGGTCAATTGCCGTTACACAACAATGAATTTTCACTTCAGACATCAACATGATGAATTTTATTGTAATAGTACATAATAGTTCGATTCTGTAGTATTATATAACAATACTACATACAATCTAGAAATTACATTTGCTGTCAGTGAATATCGCTTGACGAATAATTCAGCTTTGTTGTTACATCTAACAACTAAGAGATGCAGCTTACCGTATATGTAATGCATACTTGTATTTTAACAAAACACAGAAACAATTAAACTTTATTTGACAAATAAAATTTCCACACATTTTTTCCAACGATAAGGGGTGGCGCTTATCCTCGTCGCGTCTGTTTATCAAATTACTCTGTATGAAACAGCTATGGGTTAAATATGTTAATAAAATAATGTGACAGCTGTATACAGTAGAACAGAAATCAAAAATATCCCTGCTCATAACAATGCTTTGGTGACAACCAAAAAATAATATTAGCACAATCAAAAGGGGGTTGTTACTTTCAATATCGGGTTTAGTGCTTACACCAGTATGAGATCACCTGTATACCGATCATTCCAGTTAGTTTCCACTTTACTATTACTATTGTATTACTGTTTGCTGTCCATATCTTATATGCTAACCGTGTTCCGATGGTCCGGAAAGGGAGCAGAAAGAGAAGTGATCGCACTTTCCTGCAGATGCACAATTCTATGGGAGGTATTTTCTGCAAAAAATAAAATAAAATGAAAATGATAAAAAGAAAAATCTGCACTTAGTTTCCAATGTCTGGGCGTAAAAATCCTCCAAAAATTAAAACTACAATGAAATAGCACCGTTCGCATTTTAATTTTCCACTCATGGGTCAGACGTGAAAAATTAAAAAATAAAATTAAAAGCCCTGTCTTTTCATTTTCCAATTTGGCTTTTCATTTCCTACTTTGCCTTTTTCATTTTCAAGTTCACTACATGCAAATATATGTTAATCGGAGCGGGGAGGTGGGCGGAGCTACGGATCACTGCTGCGCTTTCTCAGTGCGTTTGCGGA
The DNA here is from genome assembly GCA_026776945.1 of Isichthys henryi. Lineage (NCBI taxonomy): Eukaryota > Metazoa > Chordata > Actinopteri > Osteoglossiformes > Mormyridae > Isichthys > Isichthys henryi. The sequence continues at coordinate 3,546,708 of JAODJX010000048.1, read as the reverse complement.
TTCCGTTGTCTTCGTGTTTCTTAGCCATGGTCAACCTCGTCGCCCAAACTAATGGCAAAGTCACGTGCGACTTAATTTAGCTACTTATCGGCACCATCCGATTCGTTTAGCTTCTTATTCGTAGGTGATACTGGCTACCTGCAACCAACAAGCCACTAGCAGACAGGAGAGATTATACAGGAAAAATCAGTCACACAGCTAGCATTGTGGTGAAAATAAACAATAGAAAATAGCATTAATTTACATTAGACCACCATATAAAACTAGCCTATTATTGTCATGCGTTAATCCGATTGCCTGCCCCGCCTGCTCCTGTGGACTTCTTTCCCGTCCAGACCCATCCGTGACTCATACTGAAACTGACTCCCCAAGCAGGGATCTGAGAGGGGGGACCCATCCCTGCCCCCAGCAGGCAAATTTCACCATGTGCCCCTTTTAATAACAGAGAATCATGCAATTTACCAAGAAATCGCCCTTCCCTGGGTCAGAAAATTTGCCAAGCCCCTTCTAGCCCACCTCCAGCTATTGTCCCCCACCCGCCCACCCCCACTGAAGACAGTACAAAAGAGTCTAGAAGCCAGGCCTCAATCCTAGGAGGGATTTCAGTCCATTGCGATGTTCACACTCCTCCACACCCATTCAGCTAAGCGCGTGTCATGGAACTGTGAGAAGAAACCGGAGAGCCCACAGAAAACCCACATAGAACAGCGAGAACATGCCACGTAGAGACTCACCGAAGCAGGGATGGAAAGCAAAGACCACACCCTGGATTAGCTGACCAGTATTTTAGCTAATCCTTAAGTCGATGTTTACTTGGCTAGAGGGGTGAAGGTAGGATTGCCGTCTACCATTCTGTCCAGAATAACGCAAAAAAAGTTCATGATTCCTCCCCTCAGGGAGGCGGTGAGGCCTGTCGCAGCTTGTTGGAATATGGACTATCCCAGAAGGTAACACAAAGAGTGAAAGCTTAAAACAGCCCTGCGAAATGTTATCCCAGCCAGAGTGGAAACCGATACATTGCTGCACGATTCACTTGGCATCGTGGAAGAGACAGACCAAGTGACTGAAGTAAGATGGTTTCCTATAAATCTTACTGGGAAAAGGTGCTTTCCTACAGAATACAAAGACTGGGACGCAAGCTGAACAAAGCAGACTACTGTTTAAAGAATGCTAACCCTTACAGCACAGGGTTTGAATGACAGAGATGTGCTGTTACTTTGCAGATCGAGCAACGATGTGGAAGCACAAGACTCTGCTCCCTCCTCTGTGCCTCGTGCTGCTGTGCACCATCGGAGTGGCTCAAGGTAAGACCTGCACACACAATGCACCTTTCACACGCTGTTTATGGTGCTCTATCACACAATGTGGAAACAGACATGAACACTGCACCATGTTTGTTTGTTTTTTTTAGTGGTAGCAAGTAGAAAACTAGGGGGAAAAAATCAGTTTTTCTTAAATTTGAAACTGCGTGTACTTGCGTTGTAAGCTTGAATAACTACCAGTTAATGAGTATAAGAAATTCATTTGAATATTCAATGCAACAAATGTACCAGTATAGAGATGAAAAACAGAACTGGTCTGTATAAAAGTGTAATAAAAAAAAACTAATTCCAGAGATTGCCTTAAATAGCATGAGCTATTTATTATTATTGTTATTGTTGTTGTTATAAATAATGAATAATTTTGACTCTCTTACTTTCCTGTAGAGTTAATGGAGCTCCATGTCTCTTCACATTTGGCTGACCAGGGCATTAGGAGTTTGCACTGTAACATCTCTTCAGCTGAGTCACTCATCATCAAGCACTGGGCCTGGCTGGATCCAAAGGGCACAGAACTGTGTAAAGTCAATGACTCGCAGCCTGTTTCCGGTCCATGTGAATGCATACCGCAGATGCAGCTGACGCTCAACTTGGATACTGTCAAGCTGCAAAACGCGGGCAACTACACCTGCAGAATTTTGTCTAACAGAGGTATAAAATCAGCCATGGTGGAAGTCGAGATCGTCCTGCCGTCCAACCCAAAACCACTAAGAGTAGGCGCCTCCAGCTCTGAGTGTGGCCCTCGGCTGTCGTGGGCCGGACTGCTGGTCATCCTGCTGATGATGTGAGATGACAGGTGTGTGACTGGGAGAGCATAATTCAGCCTGTTAAAGTACCTCACCTGCAAGTGAGGTTGAGTGCGATGTGTACTAACCAACAGGAGTAAACAGATGTGACTCATTTACTTTGACCAGAGATGTTTCTAGCTATTGGAAAAACAGTCAAGTTTACCTGAGGTTCGACTTCTTTGTTTTTTAAGGAGGACTGTTTTTAAGGGGGACTGGCTTCGGAGCTAAAATACTCGGGGCTGTAGCCTGGAGTGCTGGAACCAAACGACGCCCATGGTTTTGACTCATGTGTACTGTCACTGTCAAACCTGTATGAGTCACACTAGCTCTGCCATTCACACTTTAAAGATAGTGTGAAATCTTAGTTGATATAAACTCACTTCAGCTGCTGACTCAGTAGTTACCTGCTGAGAACTATAGGCAAGTCAATTAAAATACATACAACATATTTTAAACACTTTGTGTAATTTTAGGTGGCTAGTTACCGCTTCCTACTTAGAGGGGTGTCTTGAGGGAAGCTTACAGGTATTTCCAACTAGAACTTTGCCAGCGGCGACTTCTACTGCCCCCTGGTGGCAAACCAGCTAAACTACAGCTTTTGTTTTTATTTACGTTAACAGGAGAAGCCAGCCAAGTGAGGAATAAAACCACAGTTGATCTCTCACAGAAACAGACAATGGGCAATTGTTTGTGGTACTTAATCGGAAGTCAGCTTCTTCCTTCAATGCATATGTATAGCACACAGCTGCACTGGAATGCGGCCTATAGCATTGCTCATTTTTTTTTATAGTTTGAACCTAGTTCAAAAATTTCCCTCTGGGATCAATAAATACCATCTAATGTAGATGATTATTGTCTCCCCGCAATTTGCCTGTGGCTGTTAACAAGGTATTTTCAGCAACAGTGATGCTGGCAGGATGTTTTAATGCTTATTGCCTTCAACACTGTAAAATGTGTAAATGCCAGGAACGCGGTTGTTTCTGAGATGCTGGGAACACTGGGGAAAACAACACTGTCATTTATCAGACTAATTTACAACTAAATGCTGGATTTGTTCAAATAAAGTTTTTTTTTCGTTTTTTTTATCGGTGCCATAACTGTGACATAACTGGCTATGTTACACACGCCCAGCAGTGCCCTATGTTTAGGCTTGTGTGCGCATTTGTGTCCAAAACACTCTTTAAGATAATGAAAGATGTGTTTTGGGGGGTCAGGTTCTGTCCTCATGGAGAAATAAAGATATTGCAGCCTAAAATGTCTTTATGTGTGATATATATACATATATCCTGAGCACTTGCATGTCCCACAAAATCTCTGTATACTGATAGTGTATGACTTGCAATAAAAGTGTGTGTGTGGGGGGGGGGGAGGTTTGCATAGATCACATTTGGGGACCAAAATGTGTGTGTGTGTGTATGTGTCTGTATCTGTGTGTGTGTCTGTGTCTGTATCTGTGTCTGTGTGTGTGTCTGTGTGTGTGTGTGTGTCTGTGTCTGTATCTGTGTGTGTCTGTGTGTGTGTGTGTGTGTCTGTGTCTGTGTGTGTGTGTGTAAGTGTCTGTATCTGTGTGTGTGTCTGTGTGTGTGTGAGTATGTGTCTGTATCTGTGTCTGTGTGTGTGTCTGTGTCTGTGTGTGTGTGTGTGAGCTCTCTTCCCCTTTTCCATGCACAAAGACAAAGTGTATTGTTTTGCCAGACTCAGAACAGGAAGTCACCTAGGATCAGTTGTCACTTACTTCCTCTTTGTACCCCGTTTAAAGTCACTGCCAGTCTGGCACATTCTCACGACAAGAGCATAAAAAGCAGAGAGGGGCCCGACGCGGCTCCACAGGTGAGTACTCTTCTCTCCACTGTTTGTACATGAGGTTGGCTTTGACATGGCACAGCTAAAGGAAAAGACACGCAGGTTTCAGTTTGATCTGGAATACAACCAGAGAAGCGAGGTTATAAGACGAAATGTGAAAGGGGAGTTGTAATTAAGCCATGTAGGTTCAAACCCCCTTGAGCTTTCTGAGCAAACTGCCCAACTGTATGAAATGAGCAGTAGGGCGATAAGTAGTGTACATTGCTTAGTTAAAATCATATTAGAAATGATGCGAGCACAGCATGTCATCAGTTAGTTTCCTGTTGAACCCTAGCTTCTCTGTTCCAGCTGGTGTGAATCATCTCTTGGAGGTGTATCCGGCATGTTGGCCCCGTGTGGCCTTGCCCGTCTGTGTCCCTGGACTTGGTCGAAGCTCCTCAGTGTCTGTGGAAGAGAAACCTGAGGAGTCTGGAACAAGTACAGGGTCTTGGACTCTTGCCTCGCTGGGCGCGGATTACCACATGCGCGGTCGTTGCCAAGAGGCGGAATCGCCGGGCAGCCACCTGCTGAAGGAGTGTACCATGAGCCATGACCAACGGGTGACGTAATAGGGATGAGGTCCTCGCTGTGATAGGCTAATAAAGTGTTCACACTAGTGAAACTCTAAGTTTATTGGCTGAAGTGAGGAGCCAATGAGACACAATGATACATCACTGTTACCTGACTGTGGTGTTCAACCAATGACAATTTGTAATGCTTTATTTAACCACAGGCCACACCTTTCAGATAACTTCAATACTGTTCATCAGACACAGGGATAGCTAGCACGGAATTCATATAAATATCAATCCAATTCCGATTTTTCGCTATTGAGCCTTCTGTCCAGTTTTATAAAAAGCAATTACAGAAATTATCAAAGAAATTAATGAATTATTAATTGAAACTGCAGAGCAGCTACAGAATTGAAGTTAACATATTTTCCTTCACACTTTAGCAAGTCAATGAATATGAATGATTAATTTACTAAATGCAATTTCAGATTTTAATAAGAAGCTCTGAAACATCACAGAATGCTCCACGGATTGGCCCTTTGATCTTCGACAACCTGCATCGCTCAGATGCTGAATGAGAATCAGTTTTGACTCTTGTGTAAATGTGTGAATGTGAAATCGATTTCATTTTAAGATTCACAAATACAAAAATAACTGATCTACAAGCATTTGCCCGAGCAGATGAAAAGTGCATGAAGGAAAAAGAGGCTGTGTTTTGTTTTCTATAATATAGTTATATCGGCATTATTGATATGTTGAGTTTCCACAGCTTAATAACATATAAAGTGATCACCTTTGAGATAACAGCGCATTGTAAGGATGAGTACTGTCCTTTCCCATGTAACATCCACCAATGCAAAGAATGATCTATACCTGCTGTTAAACTGGATATAAAGATAATATACATACACAGCACTCCCAGAAAGCCATGGGGCACTTGTAACAATTTGTAACAATACTGTAACAATTTGTAACAATACTGTAACAATACTGTAACAATTTGTAACAATACTGTAACAATACTGTAACAATTTGTAACAATAAAAATTCTGCAGATTTATTGGTTCCGTAACAAAACAAAACAAGCAATGTTTAACACATCTGCACATATGTCCTTCACAGACATTTCCTTTTTATTGTCATAATTTTATTTATTTATTTACTTTTGATGGACCCATTTGGTTCTGTTCTTACCATTTTCCTGTTAATTGCTTTTGGAGTCTTTGGCTCCCAATGGGATACTATACACAAATGTTTGGTGTTTTATATTACTGCAAAAGTGTTACTAATTATAAAGCACCCAGTGATGCTACTTATCAATGAACCTTTTAACTCAAAACAGCCCTTTTACAACTATAATTTAGGTTTCAATTTATTACTACTTATAGTGAGTGTTTACTTAAAACTACTGATTGTGTCTAATGTGAAATATATTTTCGTAAGCAAAAGAATAAAGGAATGATTTCATTACAAAAACAATAAATGTGCAATATTTTTACTGAAATAACATAGCGTCTTAAGACTTTCCCTGAGAACTGTATTTTGATTTAAAAAAAAAAAAAACATCTTCCGCCACCATTAGTGAGGCAAAAAGAAAAATTAAAATGTATCGGAAAGGCATTTATTAGAAAGAAAAAATAAACCTGCAGAACGGAAAGTACATTTCAAGATGTATGGGTGACAAATGGAGAGCGAGCTCACTTTCCTGTCAAATATAACAAGTGTGTTTTAACGAGAATCGTCATGTGTAAAGTGCTACTGCCCTCTGGCGACGATGACAATGAAAAAGGGTGCAGCGTTTACTATTATTTCTAGGTATGTACTTGTAATAAAAGCATTCCACTCCACTTAGCGTTTGTGTTTATGTATTGGATGACAATTAACAAACATCTTAAACAAACAAACAAACATTCAATTAATTAAAATCCCACTGCGGTCTTTCTTTAGGAACTACAGTACCCAAAATTCTTTTCGTTTTTTTAAACCGGAAGTTCACGTGTAGCTTGTTTCTGGTCCGAGAGTGCTAGTGGTTTGTTTTAACTTAGGAAATTTGTACAATTGTGACCCCCCACGATATTTTTGTTTAGAGAACATTCTTGTAACTTGACAATGTATTACATACTATTAACTTCTTGAAGCGAAAACCCTTTTGGTCTTTTGCATAAACCGGTTGCCCATGGTGACTGACCGACGCTTCAGTTTCTCTGATTCAAATTTGCTCCCTCGTTATTTAACTAAATGGTGAGTGATTTATTTTTGTTCTCAGAAATGTGCAAGACGGACTGAATAGAGTAGCAATTTTTAGTAACTTCTCATTTGTACTTTTTAACGGCAGAGTTTGAAACAGAAGAAAGGACTTAAAGGTGAGTGATTTGCTGAAATAACTGCATAGATTAGGGATTATCAGTATATATATAACACATGGTCCTTAATCCAGGCTCCATCGATGATGTACTGGGTGATCTGTTGGGGGACGATGGTATGTATTGTCTCTTCTAAATCCAGTAAGCATATAAATACGCGGATTAAATGTTTAACTGTTACGTCTTAGATACATCACGGTCATATTTATATCTTTTCTTGGCCCCTGTTTTGAATAGGCTCGCCGGTTAGGACTCAGCCCGCGGTTCGTGTCTCTGGCAGGAGCGGCGTCCTGACGTCTCGTAGTGGGAAGCGGTGAGAGGAAACTAACGTTGGGCTGGGTGGGCTCCTTTAAATAACGAATATCCATCCATTTTCCAAACCGCCTATCCTTACTGGGTCGCGGGGGGTCCGGAGCTTATCCCGGAAGCAATGGGCACAACCCAGGATGGGGGGCCAGCCCATCACAGGGCACACTCACACACCATTCACTCTCACATGCACACCTATGGGCA
>JAODJX010000048.1:3528565-3539271 GCA_026776945.1 Isichthys henryi | reverse complement strand
CACATGTGACCCAGGCGGAGACTCGAACCCGGGTCCCCGAGGTGTGAGGCGACAGTGCTAACCACTGCACCACCATGACTAACCACTGCACCACCATGCCGCCCTAAATAACGAATATGACGAAAGATATTTAACCGAATTAAAATGGCATTTTACAACCGACTAGCAAAATACAGTTTTTAAAATGTTTGTTTTTTCAGGTCATTACTGGATGATGACTTCTTTAGTAAGCTGGCTGAGGAGGTCGGCGAGGAAGAGGTGTGCTTAGATCTTCTATCTCTTTGTACGGAGTAAAATGGTGCTTCGCTTTCTCTAATTGGGCTTTCGTGGTCTGGCAGGCTTCTGATGTGTCGGAGGCTGATCCAGCAGCCCTCCTGGAGAACATAAAGGTAGGCAGGTATTGCATGTGCAGCAGTTACATAGATTAGGAAAAAACATCCTGTTACATTACTACTTAACCACAGTGCCACCTGCTGGATCAGTCTGACATCGCACTATTTAATTTTAGCCTAGCTCCAATGAGCTGCAGTGAAGAATCCCTGTTCTGCGTGTGAACACAGTACTGTCAACCCATCACTTACACAAACCCTCTGGCTTCTGACTGCTCATTCCTGCTACTCTGCCGCAGGACATGGATGAGATGGATGCCGACCTCTTCGCACCAAGGAAGAAGCCGAGCTCCGCTCCCCTACCGGCCACCACTAAGGCTTCAGGCGCAGGAGGAACTAAACAAAACCCAGCCCGCTCGGTGGAGGATGGAGCACTGGAATCGCGACATGTGATTGGTTAGCGATCTAGGGCCCCTGCTGGTGGCTACGTGGTACTGCACTAAATGCATTTAAATGGAACAAATGCACCTCTGTTTCTTTAAAAAAAAAATTTTACATTCACCCTGTTGTCTCTCACCTCTGGGCCCTGGGTTCAAGTCTTAGCCGTGGCTCTATGTGTGTGGAGTTTGCATGTCCCTGTGTCATCGTGGGGTTTCCTCTGGGTACTCCGGTTTCCCCCCCACAATCCAGAAACATGTTGAGGTTAATTGGAGTTGCCAAATTGCTGAATGATGTACATGTGTGAGTGACTGGTGTGTGTGTGACTGATGTGTGTGTGACTGGTGTGTGTGTGCCCTGTGGTGGGTTGTTCCCTGCCTTCGAGCCTCCAGACCCCCTGCGGTTACAGATGGGTGGACGGATGTTCTGTATTTTGCTGTATTGTAGCGCTTCATATGAAAGCCTTTGCTTAAGTATCCATGGAGCTGAAGGTGCCCTTTACTGCGTCTCCATTCCATACATTATCTCTGTCATATTTGGCAGACTCTCCCAACGCCGATGCCAAAAAACCCGGCTCCACCCCAGCCGCCACGCACAGCTATAAGAGATTCACCTTCACCGGTAAGAGGGCTCTCTGCACCACTCGCCGCTCCACTGCCTCTCGCAACCTCATTAAAAACCACTGTCATTGGCCAGAAGCTCAGTCCTGTATCCCACATAGGTTTCTGTCTTCCGTGATGGTCGCATTTTGAGAGGGGAGGAACACGGTGATACGATCGGATGAAACTATCGACGTAGTTAATTGCACTACATGGACAAACGCATTGGCACACCTGGCCATTACACCCACAGGAACCTTCATGACGTCCCATTCTAAATCCATAGACATTTTCAGGGACCGACTCCACATTGACGCCTATGGAGTTAGAATAGGATGTCATGAAGGTTTCTGTGGGTGTAATGGCCAGTTGTGCTGATACTTTTGTCCGTATCGGGCAGTTGCCATCGCTTGAGCCTGGCCTTGCGTAAGCTCTCGGATTCTGTCTACTTATCTCTTAGGACGCTTCACAGTGTCATACACCATTAACTATGGCCTTTCATTCCCCTTTTCTGCAATGCGTCAGATGAGGAGGACAGAAAAGGTACCTGAGGGATGTTCCATGTAGAACGATACGAAGCAGATGCTGAAACGTGACTCATCTCCCATTATGATCTTGCTTTTCAATCCGATTGATTCAATCATAGTTTTAGCGTTTTTGTATTTTGTTCGGGGTATGGTAAGGATACACACTGCATTTAGGCCGCTGCATAAGGCAGCCTTCCCTTGTGATCTGGCCTGGACATGTACTTCCTGCAGACACTGATGCCCCACTGGCTGATCTACTAGACGATATAAAGGAAACCAAGATGGCCGTCAGCGATGCCGTTCCTGAGCGGAGAGGTCCGCCTGTGTCCGAGTCCCCCGTCAGTAAGGCGAGAGAGATGGGTGAGTGATGGCTCCGCGCTCCCCGTGCTCCTGAGCACCTCCGCTGTCGTTCACCACTCAGATGACCAGAGGTGGCCGAAAAACCGTTTGTCCCGTTGCAGCCTCACCGAGCCGGGCTCCCGGAAAGCGGAGCGGGCTGACATTCGATGAGGACGAGGACGACCTGATGGACGCCCTGGGCTTTGGAGAGAGTCCAGAGGGGAAGGGGGGAATTCTGCCCCACAAGAGGCCGAGGTGTGGGCTTGTAACAATGCGTTATGTAATAATGCAGCATTATGTAACAAATTTTCTTCACATAATGCAATGTTATACACCATGTAACAAGGCGTTATGTAAAAACGCCACATTAAGTAATAACTCAACAAAATGTTACACATTTATAGACTACATTGTAGTTTTATATTGCATCTTATTATCACCACCATTATCATTGTCGTTACTACTATCATCATTGAATTTGTTACATCCTGAGTTAGTACGTATTACACAATGTGTTGTTACAGGACCTGCCCTTGTTCTGCATATTTTATTTGCTTCTTTGCTTTTCCTCAGAGCAACTTACAAACTGAACCTATTGACCTAGATGGGTGCTTTAGTGAAATATGTTTAGTACCTTCCTCAAGGGTATAACAGCAGGATCCCCCCCCCCACTAACCATTAGATTTACCAGTTTAATGCATGCAGGTCCCTGCCCCCCCCCCCCTATGCAGTGAGCCCCCACAGCTGGTACCAACCAGGCTGGATGAGATTCTGGGCCGGGGGACATCTCCACGCCTGCTTGAGCGCCCCCCTACTGGCGAGAAAAAGGAAGTGCTTATGGAGAAGCCAGCAATTGCCAAAGGTAGCAACATTTACCACAAGAGTTCACATCCCACTATATTTGGTTGCTTACGTCAGTGTTTCCCAAGCCGGTCCTTGGGGGGCATAAACTTGGACTGTCTGTGTCGCCGAGGACTGGGTTGGGAAACACTGGCTTTGGTTATTGTGTGTATGTGGCACTAAATGGGTTCCATTCTGAATCATCTTGGGTGTGGGGGTTACGCATGATGTAATGCCTTGGTGTGTGTCCTCTCCCCAGACTCCGCCTTTGGGGTGGGTGACTTCACGTTTGGCTCCTACCAGCCCACTGTGGTCTCCACGCCAGAGAGCCGGCAGTCACAAAGGCAGTCAGTCAGGTGTGGCCGACTTTACTCTCGAAGGTCCTCACCTCTGCAGTTGAAGGTACCATTCGTCATGCGCCTCTCCCCTCATGTTCAGGTTTTCAGCAGAGGAGACTGGCAGCCGGTCGCCAGAGGGGAAGCCCAAATCCCCCATCGCTGGCTCTCCCTCTGCTAAGCGCCACAGCAAGCCGGCAGCCAGTAGGCCAACGCTTCAGCACGACAGCCAAATGCTGGAGGAGAAGCCGAGAGTAGCCCCTCCCCTTCATTCACGGCCCAGTAACCCCGCCGCTGATTGGCTAGGCCTTAGCCGGGATCTGGAGGAACAGGAGGAGGATCCAGAGGTGCTGGGTGGCCAGGGAACCCCATCGCCGATGGGAGCCTCACAGGGAAGTGAGCATCCTTCATCTGATGGGAAGCCGCCCCTACCAAACGCTCCTGCTAGCGAGGAGGCCAAAGACTGGCTGGCAGGAGCACTGACCCGGAAGAAGAACCTTACAGCTGCCAAGGCGACCGCGCCCCGAGACCCCCAGGGTGGCGGCGATGAGGTGGACCTGGACTCCTTCCTCACGTAGGCTTGGCTCGGCATTTGTTGCCTTTCAAAATCCAACCTAAAAATTCTGACAGAATGGAAAAGCTAAAACCAAAGCTGCTGTAGATTACAGATCACGTGATACAAGATACTCCTCCTCTGTTGGAGAGATTTCTAATAAACTTAATTCCCTATTTAGGAGTAAACTCAGGTCACCACCAACTCCTAGGAGGAAAGGGGAAGACGCTGTACCTACCAAGGAATCGAGGTATGAGACAAGGGTTAACGGGGAGGTTTACAGTAAATCAGACAATATAGCCCTCAACCCTAAAATGTTAATGTAGGGAACAGCAGGCTTATTTTGTGAATGAACTGAATGTATCTAGATATTGCTCATTGTTGTCCCATCAGTTCCTCATTGCCATGGGAGACATCGAGCACGCAAGACACTGCATCTCGTCATTCAAGTCCAGTGAAGGAGGGCCTACCCAAACCTGGTAAGTTATCCACCCATCTTCCCATTGTTTATCTGGTATAGAGTGGTAGACGGGTCTGGATCCTGTCCCAGGCAGCCTAGTGCACAAGGCGGGGGGGACACTCCCCTCTCGGGTTATGCACATGCACACGCCACAGGCATTCAGGTGCTAATTAGCCTAATTACATGTTTTTGGAAACCGGTTTGACCCTCAGAGTCAAACTCCCAGCCTTGGAAATTAGGTAAAAGTGCTAGCCACTGGTCCACACTGCCACCGGTCCACACTGCCACCAGCAGCAATTTGGCAACTGCCACTGCCATTGGAATTGTTGCTATCTATATTGCCATCCTAATGAGCCAGCTATCTTCAGCAAATAGCCAGAGATATACATTAGCAGCAATGTGGAATTTTAAAGTGAACTTAACAAAATTGGCTAGTGCCAATCTTTCTCCAAGCCACCCTTTTATCAAGTAGTACCACAGAACGTGAACGCTACAGGCTTCCATACCCTGTGCAGACTCCCAGTGAGCACGTGAAGGACATTCCACCTTAAGAGGCAGTCTCTGGGCCAATCAGATCAAAGAGCCCCACCCTGTTAGATTCTGGGTCAAGTGGGCTTGACAGAACTGGAATCCTGTTTTCCCACTGAACCAACCAGTTGAGTGTAAAGAGTCACAGTCACAGAGTACTATGGTCGGTCTGGATTTCCACTCTCTGGATCTGAACTTTCCACCTCTGGTAATATTCATTCTTGGAACAAAGATAACAATCAGCCCATTGGTTGAATAGTAATAGTAAATGCAGTTTTTGTATCTTCCAGTGCCACCAGAGATAATAGGGGGGAACAGTGCACCCATTGAGGTAAGCCTGTTTAAACCGGCCCAGTCAATGTGTCACAGTGCCATACCTGCCCCACTTTCCCTCATCAGCTTCCAGGCAGCCTGCTGGGTGTCAGATCTTACTTCTCGTTCTCAGGTTTTTCTGACTTTTTAGCTTTTCACATCTTTTTAGACACCTTCCCTTCATAGAATATGTGCGATACCCTTTCAAATTGCAATAAAATGGTTTTTGCATCAGTTCTCATGTTCCACTTAGACTTTTTAAGACGTCTAATATTCCCTTATTTGTATTGTACCTATATTCCCTTATTTGTATTCTTTTCTCTTTTTTTTTGCACGTAGTGCATGTTTGGCAGTGAACTACAAACGATTCTGGTACGTTCACACATACTGGCAGTAATGTGAATTCTGATTCTGATAGTTGCTGCAGTCCCCACTGCATGGGACAGGGGGCGCCGTACAGAGGAAGGGAACGGAGCCACAGGCGGGGGAGCTGTCCCTGCAAACCCACATGATTCAGCTAGAAGGCCAGGTAAGGAATGCCCAGTGGGGCTTGTCCAAGGGTTTGTCTGTGCGGCCGTTTCACAGTCGTTGAATGGTGCCCCTGGTGGCAGGTGCGGAGCCTGCAGCTAGAACGCGACCAGCTGAAGATGCTGCTGGAGAGTGTGCAGCAGAGACACGGTCAGGACACCGAGCTCATGGAAGCGGCTCACAAGTCCAGGGTCAAGATGCTGGAGGAGTCGGCGGCCGAGAGGGAGGTGTGGATGCGGCAGGAGAGCGAGGGCCTGGCGGAGCGCCTGGCCAGTGTCACCCGGCTGGCGGAGCAGGAGCGGGCCGAGCTGCAGGCGCAATACCAGCGCCGGCTGACCCAGAACCAGCAGGAGCGCGACCGCGAGGTGGAGCGCCTCCGGGAACTTCAGCGGTACGGAGCCGGGATGCCGACGGGGGGCTGTCTGCATGGCCATGCCTGGCGGCAACGTCTGCCGTCTTGGATTTTCCCCTTTGCTAGGAGATCCATCCTGGAGATGAAGAAGGACCATGAGCAGCAGGTGCAGAGGCTGAAGCAGCTGAAGGAGGAGGAGATCGACGCTGTGACCAGCGCGACGTCTCAGACCAGGTCAGACACTCCTAAACATTCTCACGCAGACATACACACACACAGCATGCCTGAACTACACACGCAGTCCCCCTGTCCGCATGCAGGTCTCTGACAGTGGTGATCGATCAGATGGAGCAGTTCTCTCGGCGGCTGGGTGAGCTGTCCTCGCGTGTGGAGAGCACGCATGAGCACACGGCACAGGGACTGGAGCAGGGCGCGCGGCACAGGGACCAGCAGCTCCGAGGTACGACAGGCCGCAAGCTCATCTGTTTCACCCAAAGCCAACTTCAGTTTTACTGCTTATTTCCAATTTGCTCAGACACGTCCACTGCCATGTGACTGGATGCCCCCACGCCTGTCATGTGTCATGTCGCATTCAGGGCAGGTGACCCAGAATTTAACTTTTTGGTCACATTTCCAGACCCTTAAATACTATGCCACCTGGTGGTCAGTTTGAACACAGCCTCTTAGAATTCACTGCTCCATATGCAAGTTCTGCAGGAACGACTAGACCAGCAGCAGAGCCACATGGTTGAGGAACGTGCGCGGCTGAAGGAGGTCATTGACAGGATGGGCATGCAGCTAGTGGAGCAGCAGAGGCAGCTGGAAAAGGTCAGAGGTCACTGGAACTAGGGGCAGTGCTTTGGGACGCCTGTGAGGTCCTGAGGTCATCCCGTGTTGGCGTCACGCACATGTGTCACGTCAAGCCCATGTGTGCCTGTGTCAGGAGCGGTGGAGGGTGTCGGGAGAACAGGCCAAGGCAGAATCAGCCCAGAGGGGGCTGGAGGAAGAGAGGCGGGTCTTAATGCAGCGCCTCTCCATGGAGAGGGAGGAGCTGGAAAGAGCAAAGGTGGGTGGGGCTTGTGTAGGGGATGTGGGTTTTCAGGGGGTGGAGCCTGGGGCTCCTGTATTGCACCGTGCTCTGGATTGTTACGGGTCCAGAGCCCCTTAACCGCTTCGCCCCCTTCTCCATCTTTCCAGAGCGCCCTGCTGGAGGAGCAGCAGGCCGTGATGCAGCGCTGTGCAGAAGAGCGGCGGAGGCTGGCAACCGAGTGGGCGCAGCTGCATGCGCAGGACAAGCTGCAGCAGGAGCGTGCAGGGCGGGAAGCCAGCCGGGCCCTGGAGAGGGACGCCCACCGCGAGGGCACCATCATCAGCATGGCCCAGGTAGTGGGCTGGGCCGCATCACACCATCTTCCCGAAACTTTGCCGTTTTCTCGCTGGTGAGTGGCGTTTGTCATTCAGCAGTTACGCACCCCCACCCCCCTCCATTGCACTCGTCCAGGAGCACGCCGACCTGAAGCTACGTGCAGGAGAGTTGCGGCTTTGTGAGGAGATGGCGGCCAAGGAGAGGGCGGAACTGGAGCGTCAGAGGGCGGAGCTGGACAGGGAGAAGGAGAAGCTGAGCACAGCCGCCCTGCACCTCAAGACACGGGCTCAGGAGGTGGAGGCCTTCAGCAAGGTTCGTTATGGCAACGACCACATCTCCCGGTCATGTGACGCTCCTTGACAGCCATGTGGGCTGTGACATGTGCGCTGAAGGTTTTATCAAATCTCTATTAACATTTTAACTTAACACACCCTTACAATGATGCTGTGAATTTTTTGATAAATCCCAAATCAGTCTTACTAATTCAGGCTAATAGTTGAAATGAACTGAAAAGAAATAGTGCCCCCTTGTGGCAGCTGGCCTCAGACAGGTACGAGGAGGGGGAGAGAGCTCTGCAGGAGGCGCGGCGGGTGGAGGAGGAGCATCACACCCGCCTGAGCAGCATCCGCACCCAGGTGGACCGGCTGCGGAGCCAGGAGCAACTCCTGAACCAGGCAAGAGTGCGTAGGGAGGGGGCCTGAGAATGGGTGTGGGGGCTGATTTTGTGTAGCCAGGAAAATAGCTATTATAGATAAAGGGTGAGTTTGTTACCCTGCAGGAACGAAAGCACATAGCAGAACAGCGCCAGGAGGTAGAGCACTTGAGGCGGGGGCTCCCCTTCAGCCCCCAGCTTCCTGCTGCCCCCATCCTCACAGGTACGGTCGCATAGAGCCCCTCTCTCATTCGTACATACCAGCAACTTTAATTTTGTGAAATCTCCCGCCTTTGTTAATTTACGCACTCTCTACCAATCAGCAGTTCTGATGTAATGCCTCTCTGTGCAGTGTGTTAACGCACATACTGTAATTTATCGTTATGTGTGGTGTGGTTCTGGCCCGGCTAACACACCCTCTACCTGTTAGATGTGGCTCCAGCACTGGGTCTGCCACCCTCCACATTACCCCCCCAGTCTACAGCCCTCCTGACCCCGACAGCAGATCCTGAGCTTCACCTAAAACTTACCCTCCTCAGGCACACGGCGGAAAAGGTACCATCTCACAGTCGCACTTATTACCGTGACTCAGACGATCGTTCCAACCAGGCCGTGTTTCACATCTGAGCTCCAGCAGACACCTGAGCAGTTAGTTTCCTGTTCTGGATCGCTTGTGGCCATACCTCCCCCCCCCCCCGCCCACCCACATCCAGATATGTTACCACAAGGCTTTTCTGAGATCCTGCCTGTATGACTTTATACAAGTGGCCAGATTGAATGAGAGTGACAGACCCCCCCTGATCCATACAGGACCGGGACTTCTTGCTGGATGAGCAGTTCTTCCTGGAGACGCTGAAGAAAGCTCCACATCATTCTGCCTTTCACACAGCCTGTTGACCGCCTGGGCACCTGCACGACCATGTTTTGTATAATAAACCCATTATATACAAACAATTCTTACCAACATTGTCTTTTCCATCTGCTCATTTGAGCTGCATTTTTTTTTTATGTCACACAGTATAATGGTCATCAGCTTTCCTGTAACTTGTAACAGATGCATCTTTTTCTTTTAATATTCGGAGTTGCGTGTCGGGATTCCATGACCCAAGGCCATAGCTAGAAATTGTAGACCCCCTGACTAAGTGTGACTTTGCCCTCCCCCCACTTTGTTTGGCACTTCCAATCTGAAGAATTGTGGACCAGAGTGGGGGCCCTCAACATCGCGTTGTGGGGTGAGGGGTGTGGAGAGCGATATCTGCAGGGGACCAAGGACATATAGGGAGGCACCAAAGTTAATCTATTGACGCAGGCTGCGGTGACAGTCGCTAGGCAAATGATATGGAGTTGACGCAACAACTAGGAACATACAGAACAACATGTTGCACCAGATAAGGCGAAATTGCCAGAAAGTGGAAAAGTACGGACAGGGGTGGGGGCTGCTGGTAGAAGGGGTATAAGACAGACATGAACAACAAGGAAGTGGAACTCTGTTGGGATACGGTGTGTCACAGGGTTCCCAGATCGATCTGTTGGAATAAAAGGAATAAAAGGGTATTGGACAACTCATCCACGCCTCCGAGTGATCTCTTCTCATCTACAGACCCGGTGGAGACGCTGTACTCCAACAGGGGCCCCTACACAGTGCTGAGCCTCCAGGATCTCCCGGGGTACCCAGGCTGGGGTATTCATGCCCCCTCCTTGCTGATGATGTAATACAGTCACGCCTCGCACGATGGAGGTATGTTCCAAGAAACGCGTTGTTAGCGTGCTACAATAAAAAAAAATTTAAGTAGAGTACGCTCTAACAATAAAAAGTACTGTATATTAAATACATAAACCAGTAACAGTTGCTTATCATTATCAAGTATTATGTACTGTATATAATATGTGGTTCACTTTTATAGGACTGGCTGTGTAGTAAGTTTGTTCACACCAGCATCGCCACAAACACGTAGCGCGTTATGACGTCACTAGGTGATAGGAGCTTGTCTGCTCTGCCATAATCTTACGGGACCACCGACGTGTGTGGTGCATCGCTGATCGAAACGTTATGCGGAGCATGACTAACGTGATATGGATTCAAGTAACATTTGGCCATATTAGTGTAATGCCAACAGGGGGAGACTCTGTCATTCATACACGTTAGTCTGTATTTGTAGTGAAGTAAAACGTGTGCAAATCCATGTCTTACCGTACTGGCTCTGGATAGATATTTGCCTTCGGCGACACACGTAGGTCTACATGTATTCTTTGTACTTATTTCTGAGAAGTTCACAAGTATCATTAAACAATGAAGTGGAATTATAAGAATGAAACACTGAAAAAACAGCCTTCAACTAAGGATGCGTAAAAATTCCTCCTGTTACTGCACAATCATGAAAAGATTTTGGAGCTGTTGTATATTTTCGCCGCTCACTGCAAAAGTAACACCTAATGGAGTAGCCAGATCCACAAAAAGGGGGTATGTGACATGTGTTGGAGTCAGTCTCCACCGAGTCCGTTGATGAGGAAGAGATGCACACTTGAGGCGGAGGATGGCTGTAAGTCA
>JAODJX010000048.1:3516193-3528465 GCA_026776945.1 Isichthys henryi | reverse complement strand
TGACATACAACTCTACTTTGACATTTGCTGTTCGTTAGTGCCCAGACGCTTCCCTTTTATCTTGTCCTGTTATGTTGCCATTTTAGCAGCGTCAGCGACCCTTCCCCTAGTTAGGCACAGCAGGTCAAGCATAAGCAAAATGTCACCATGACCCAGGTAATACATCTTCAGCTTGTCTAATTTTCAGTACACTATGGGAGAGGCCCAAGCCTCTCTTTACCTTCCTGCCTGCGTGCCACTTTGTTCCCTTTTCTTAGTAGGACAAAGTTTAGCACAAAGCCTGGCCCCCCTTCAATTCCCCCTTTTGATCTCTGCTAAGAGATCACTTCTGATTATACTGATTCGTGTAAAATTACTCCTGGTTATATGGATTCGTGGAAAATTTGCGGTATCCCCGTTTTGATCTCCGCAAGGAGATCACCTCTCAAGGAGGACGCTCTAGACAGGCCGATGGTACCTCTACCGGCCCTCCTTCCTCCGAGGTCGCAAGGAGGAGCACCATCGGCACGTACGTGTGGGAGTCCCTGTCCTTCTTCTCTGTAGTGGATGTGATCAGCCGAATTGCAAGAGCACGCAGGCAAGGAAAGCAGCAACACCCACAAGTAACTAGTATAACCGTAAATGCAGCACTCGATATTAGTAGCGAAGCAATTAATCCCCTCCACTGCCCAAACTTGGGGGTTCATCCATTCATCCCAGAGGTTCCCTATGCCGGAATGTTTGTGCAGGGTTTGGGAGAGGGTGCGGAGGCCCTCTAGTGCCTTAGTAACAAAACCGTTTTGGCCCCCCGCAATCGATTACGTCCCAGAGGTCAAAAAGGAAAGTGGTGGTGGTGCCTCGTGTGTACTGTAACCGCAGCCCTCCCCAGGTGTCCCCACACCTGGCACCAGGCCCCCGTGCTCCTACTTGGGCAGTGAAAGAAGCAAAAGCATCAACATGTTAGTCACATAACACACATTACTCGTTTTCCCCCCCAAAGTCCCCCTTTTTATCTTGATTATCTTCATCCTGGTCCAGATCTTTCAGCTGGAGGATGAGGTGCTGGTTTCTTCTTTCCAGTCAGGGGTGGACTACCCTGCTGCTTGGCTCAGGTCAGGGGGTTATTCTGCCCCTCTGCTGGGACCTGAGCTGCTGCCGGTTCAGCCGAACCGGGTTGCTCTGTGCCGTCGGTGAGGCCTTCCTGGGTCTCGGCGAGGGATCTGCTGGGCTCTGCTACCGCTGCACACTGGCTCCAGTGGTACCAGGTTCCACCTTTGCCTTTCAGCCGCACTGCGTGAGACGTCTGTTCGGTGACTTGGAAGGGGCCTGTACGCCTGGGCTCTGACCACTTCCTTTTGATGACCTTCAGGAGGACCCACTCCGCCGTGTGTGGCTTAGCTGGTCGGACCTCTGGTCTCGCCTCCTGGACCTGCTTGGAGAAACCTGTAACGAGAACTTGTAATCCATCATAATATGCCTTGCAGTTCTTACCCCTTTTTGTTCAGGTTCCTTGAGTTTTCCGTGGGGCACAGGAAATTGTCGTCCCGTCTGCAGCTCAAAAGGAGTGAACCCTGTATCCCGATTTATCAGTGCCAGGGGTAATGCATCAACCCAATTCAATTTAGTCTGTGCACAGATTTTTGCCAATTTTTGTTTGACCGTCTGGTTCATGCTCTCCACCTTCCCCTGGGACTGTGGATAATACACTGTCCCAAAAGCATGTCTGAGTCCCAACGCCCTTCCTACCGTCTGCAGATCCTCGTTGTTGAAATGGGACCCATTGTCTGACCTCACCCTCTCGGGGAACCCATGCCTGGGTATATACTGATTGATTAGGAATTTAACCACAGAGACACCGTCCTCTCTCCTTGTGGGCCATGCTTCTGGCCATCCTGAGAATGCATCCACACACATCAGCACATAGCACATTCCCCGCACCGGTGTTACCATGTCTGTGTAGTCTGTGACTATTTCCTCTCCGGTCCTACAGCATGCTGGAAACTGACCCTTCTCTGGTTTTATCGTGGGCCTCGAGTTGTGCAGCGCGCGGATCTCACGGCTGTACCATTTGACAAAGAACAGCCCCCGGTCTCTCTCTCATCCCGGACGAGCCCCCAAATTGTTGGAGTCAGTCTCCACCGAGTCCGTTGATGAGGAAGAGATGCACACTTGAGGCGGAGGATGGTTGTGAGTCAGCTCTCTTTATTTGCACAGATCGCGATCCGGGAGCCATACTCAGATGCACAAACAGTACATACCAAAGGAAGCTCAAACTCTGTTGCCTGTGTCTGGCTTATATAGCCCGTTTAGGGCGTCTGCTGTTCTTGTGGGTATTTTCCACTCCCGTGGCGTACATGACATACAACTCTACTTTGACATTTGCTGTTCGTTAGTGCCCAGACGCTTCCCTTTTATCTTGTCCTGTTATGTTGCCATTTTAGCAGCGTCAGCGACCCTTCCCCTAGTTAGGCACAGCAGGTCAAGCATAAGCAAAATGTCACCATGACCCAGGTAATACATCTTCAGCTTGTCTAATTTTCAGTACACTATGGGAGAGGCCCAAGCCTCTCTTTGCCTTCCTGCCTGCGTGTCACTTTGTTCCCTTTTCTTAGTAGGACAAAGTTTAGCACAAAGCCTGGCCCCCCTTCACATGTGACGGGATATTTTTTTTCTTCGCGAAACCAGAGATTTGACTCTGACAACACGGGCCACTAACCACTAACACACATTGTCCAACACTTGTGTTTGATTGAAGTGACTGTGCATTACAAACAAAGTTAATCAATAACTTTGAAAGCAGGACACGTGTCTTACCTAACCCCTTCCATATATGACATGTTGAAATACTCCCATAAGTGGCAGACCGAGGCTTCGTAGCAGCAGCAGTGAATAAGCAGAAGGCTTGCGGGCAGAAAGGAACAAGACTCCTTTATGAAGTTTCTTAACAGAACTATCAAAGACACCTAACGACCATCGGAGCCACCGTAACATGGACTCACAAGTAGGTCAGATCCTGGACAGTAAGGTACACACAGAGGTGGGTAATTTATACAATGAGGAAGGACACGCGAGGATCGAATATGGTTCATGTAAGACACACAACACAACAAGGAACAATTTACAGTTACTCACACAGCATGCTGGAACATGCCAATCTCGCCGGCACTACAATACAATAATCTAACATGAGGTAAGCATATTGTAAAACCAACTGTGCGCTTAAGTAAAATAGGCTATTCAATATAACGATTTTGTTCTTAATAAGATTCTGTACTATAGTAGGTTACTGACCCCTGTGGTAGAGACCCCTAGGGGCCTTGTCTGCGATTTACCCTACAATAGTCCTTTGAGTTTTGCGTGAGATCCCATGACATTAAATACCCTATTATAAACATATAAAATAATCACACTGAAAGAGTTTAAGGTCTCTACGTGCCTAGTATTTTTTGAAAATACTAAGGAAATTTAAATAAACAGAAACAGTCGTCGAAGGTATTAATTCACATTTGGCTAAATTCATGATTTCGAATCGCTTCCGTTTTAAAAGCCAGCTGCATGCTGTCATTATTCTCGTTTTGTTTTAATGGATATGCATGAATCAGACAGACACTTTCAAAATGTCCAGTTGGGACCAGCATCATAATTAGTCAGGTTAGGCTATAATGTTAATGTTATATAACAGGGTGGCCAGATAATCGATGTCAAGGAGGACACCTCCAGCTAGCATTTCAATCAAAGGGACCTGGATTATATTTAAGCACCGAGTTCTTGCTGCATACTGATTGGTCACTAATGTTAATGTGAATCAGCTGGATGACTCTTTCAATCAAGGAAACAAACCAATCAAAGCTCAAGAAAAATTGAACTATTCAGCCAAACACAGGAGCCTTTTGGTTTAAAGTAGGTTGAAAAACCTGAAGTACCTCAAAGTGACATGGATTATCCGGTCTCTTTGTTATATAATGGCACTGGCTAACGGCATGTCACACAATGTTTCTTAAAATGTAGAATTCTTTATTGTTACTCAAGCTTTAATAGTCACAGAAGCAGCTGTGGGATGTTGTCCAGACCAGTTGTGCACTAATTTCGGCCGCAAAATGAACAATACACAAATGTACACAATATGGTAAAGTATTTGCCCTGCAGTTAATTTTACGCATGCTATCTCTTTATATCAAAATATGGTGTGTTGTCAACAAAGAGTGAGTAAGGGAACCAGACTAGACAATTACTTAAGCATTTAATTGCTCTGTTTTCAATTATTCCAGTCATGCCCCGTATGCAAAAAAACAATCTGCATGCCATCTATTTATATCAAAATATGTTGCGTTGTCCTTAAAGAGTGAATAAGGGAACCAGAGTAAACAATTATTTAATCATTTAATTGCTCCGTTTTCAATTACAGATGCTCCTCTATTTGCAAACGAGATACATTCCGAACGGCTGTTCGTAAATTGAAATGTTCGTAGGTTGTTATTCAACATCATTTTAAGGGTATGCGCAAGTACAGACGCTCCTCTACTTACGAACTTTCAATTTACGAGCTTTCAGACATACGAACGAAGAGGACTGTAAGTCCAAATTTCCTAGTATGACTCCTGGCCGCTACTCCCACTGCACAGCAGCATAGCGTGCGTACTCCCAGTATCCTAGTTCTTTGCACTTGCGTATACCCTTAAAATGATGTTGAATAACGACTTACGAACATTTCAAATTACGAACGGACTTTCAGGACGTATCTCATTCGTAAGTAGAGGAGCGACTGTACAAAGAACTATAGAATGCTGGGAGTTTGCACACTACGCTGCTGGTGCGGCAGGAGTAGCGGCCAGAAGTCATATTAGGCGGAAATGAAGTACAGAAAAACAAAACTGATGTTGCGGACAGGAAACGAGAGCCCAATGAACACAATTTGGACTTACAGTCCTCTCTTCATTCGTATGTCTGAAAGTTCATAAGTTGAAAGGTTGTAAGTAGAGGAGCATCTGTATTTCAATCGGTTGCATAAATAAATGAATAGAAAATGAAAATGATGAGTAGGTTGTTATCAGAGGTATCAAAGATCGGAATTAGGGCCAATCCAAGTATTTTTAAACCAAAACCCGATCTATTTTATTTCCCGCATTCATTGCGCAAATTGCAAGGTACAGTTACACTCTGCAGTAAGGCTTCGGCACATGGTGCATTTTGGAATAGATGATGATCACTGAGTAGTATTCCAGTTTCAAAGGTCAAAGAACATTCAATACTTAGGTAATCAGTAGTTTGTGGGTCTTTTCTGAACTGAAATTTATTACACAAAAGTGAAATAAACCAAAGGTGAGCTGCATTCATATCTGTAAATATTAACAACTATTTCAACAGCAGAGTGTAGGACTGTGATGTTACCGAATATTTTGTCATAGCCATGACTAAGACTGACTTTCCACAACCCTCCTGGTGAGATACAGATTATTGCTGGTCATTTAAATGCAAAAGTGCATTTCTGTCAGGCCTCAGATAATAACACATAATTGGTGGTCAGCTGAACACGCTCGTAACTGTCCTATTTATCCGCGCACTAGCTTCAGAAAACTACAACAAACAGAGCTGTTCCGGAGGAACCGGCAACGTGCAGAGGGAGCGGAGTTGAAACGCCGGGAATGTCGGCAGCGGGCACCCCCCCCCTGCTCGCACCTGCGCAGCCACCGCATGACACCTCGCCCAGCCTCCAACACCACCACACCCTGCCGACCGGCGAGTTCCGCAGCCTCGGCCCGCAGGACGCCCTCAGCGTGTTCCAAATCGAACAGGAAGGTGAGCCGCCCAGAACTCGCTCCTGTTTAATCCTGCTTACATAGAGTACAAATGGCTCACCTGGTATAAAATAAAACTGCCACCAATAAAAGAAAAATACTGTCATTATTATACAGTGAATTTTAGAAAAAACAATAACATTGAAGGGTTGTGCAGTGGTTAGCACTGTTATCTCACAGCTCCGGAACCATGGTTTGAGTCTGCGATGTGTGTGGCTGTGTGGGTGTGTGTGTGTGTGTGTGTGTGCCTGTGCACACTAGTCTGTTCCCTGCCTTGCACCTGTAGCTTCTGGGATAGGCTCCGGACTCCCTGCAACTCAGGATAGAATTGGGTACAGATAATGGATGTATGGACAGTTTACATACATTTGATGAAAATGCTGTGCATTTTACAGTGTAATTGTTCTGCATATTACTTTCTCATTATTTGTGACATTTTTTCATGCGTTCCATCCATCCATCTTCGAACTGCTAATTCTATACTCAGGATTATCAGGGGGGTTGCAGGCCTTGTAATCATATCCGATCCCAGGAAGCACTGAGAACAAGACTGGGGTAACACCCTGGACATGATGCTAGGGCATACATTTCAGACTGACCTAGTCAAAAACGTCCTGTGATATTTCAGCATTTCACCTTGATACCTTATTCAGTCATGACTTTAATGGATGCTGCACAATGTAAAGGAGCAATTCTGCAGGAGTGTTTCTCTAACAGTACCGTATTCCCTTTCTCGTATCTCAGCCTTCATCTCTGTGACGGGACAATGCCCGCTTTGCCTGGATGAGGTGCAGTACTTCCTCACTGTGTGCCCTGAGCTCTCCCTGGGATGGTTCGAGGAGGGTCGCTTGGTAGCCTTCATCATAGGATCTTTGTGGGACCAGGAGAGGCTAACCACGGTATGATGTGTTTCTCTTACGGACCGTCGTTTGCAGCAATGTGCTGTCTGCATTTAGGGAGTTGCTTAAATCAGTCTCAATTTAATTTAGGATTCCAGAAATGTACTGCAGTGCAGGCACAGAAAATGACTGGAAATGTACTCGAGCAGAAATATTACTTGCGTCAACTGTAGGAGTTTCAAAAGACCATGAATGGAGAATGTAGATAATGAGTCTAATTGAATCAGGATCGTTTTAGTTATGTGTCTAGCTTAGCCACCTTTTGCTAGCTTATTTGTGGTTTCTAAGTCATGATTATGAAGTCCTCCCACCTGCAGGAGGCGATGGTGCTGCACAAGCCCCACGGCACAGCAGTGCACATTCACATCCTGGCAGTGCACCAGGCCTTCCGGAAACAGGGCAAGGGCCCTGAGCTGTTCTGGCGCTATCTACAGTACTTACAAGGTCTGCCACATGCACGCAGTGCCATCCTCATGTGTGAGGATTTCCTGGTGTCCTTCTATCGCCGGTTCGGCTTCAAGGTGATAGGACCATGTGAAATCACCAAGGGCCCCCTAAGATTCATCGAGATGGAATGGCCCATCGGGGAGCCGTCCATCATGCGGCGGGACAGTGAACACTAAACAGCTGGGAAAGAAGAATGAACCTGGTTGTCATGGTAATGAGAGGGGCAGTTACTTGCTGAGATGGGCTGTAATACTGATTTTTGAAGCTTAGTGTCTCTCTGTGTTAAGCAGACAGGCAGAAATGCATGCAGGACACCTCACCATGAAATCAAATTATAAGTTATAAAGTCACAACGTCTTGAGTGCTATTTCTACATCCATCTTATTACCACTTACTCTAGTCAGGGTTGTGGGGCTATTCATATGTGTACAATATGATGCTGATTACTCATTAGATTCTTTTTCTTAAAAAGTTTCATGCAAACAGACTAGGAGTAAGTCACACATGCCACCCTGTCCTGGCATATAGAAATGTCGACTTCACTAACACTGGCTTAAAGCATTTTCAAGGCATTTTCAAATGATGAGCAAATACATTCCATTCATTTATCTGACACGTTCTATTCAAATCAACTTAGGGTAGAGAGCAGGGTTACAATTTCTGCACATTTCCTGGGATTTGAACCAATGACCTTTGCATCCCTGACACGATACTCTGCAGGAGCTACTGCAGAATAACCCAAAATCGACAGTTTGGATTCTGAATTCCAAACTATTCTGATAATCCTATTTATCAAAGTCTGCTTTATTAGACTGAACACAGTTTAAATCCATGTACTATTCTCAGCTACGCTTTGCTTCAGTAATACACATGTATCACAACTGAACTCATCACTTGTGCGCTTTTATAATCATACAAACTGGCCTGTGTTTGTGGCGACATAAAAGGAACTTAAAATCAGCAGTTGCGATGATACGTCTGGGTCTTATATCTGGGCGGTATAACTGCGCTTATGACACAGAACCCTCTCATTCTGTGTCGTACTAACATGCTCTAAGCACCATCTCTGCTGTTCTAAAACCCAAATCAGTGCCTCTGCTCTCAGGGGGAGACTGAGTAACTGAATGGCTTTAAGTATCCCTTTGTGTAAACCTGAAAAAATAAAGGAACTGTCCTTCTCTACTCTGATGTACCTCTGTACTGTTTTATGCTTTTATTTATGCATTTGTCATACAGTGCCATTGCTGCCCAGTCTTATCCTGTAGTCTACGTTGGCGCCAGCTGATACCTACGCGATGGCTTAACTTTTGTCATAATTATGAGATCCTGACCTTACAATTATGAAATGCTTTTGAGATCAAATATTTTTTCCTTTTGTGAATTCAATGCACTTTCATGCATATATTTCTACAGTCGTGATTCAATACTAAAACATTTCAAATCTTTTTTTTTTTTTTTTGATAAATGGGGCCGGCATAGTCATATCACACCTCCAGCTGTCCTGCTCAGTGTCTCTTTTCTGTACCAGGGAGATGAATCCATTGACAGCCCTACAGAGAGATTCCCATGCCAGGTATCGCCACTCGTATCAAACAGGGAGGACAACCTTCCCACACTTTGGATTTGTAAATATATCCAGAGGATTTTCAGCACTAATTATCTGCTTCGTCTGGATGAGGTCATCTCAGCTACTTCCTCACTGTGTGCCCTGAGCTCTCCCTGGGATGGTTCGAGGAGGGTCGCTTGGTAGCCTTCGTCATAGGATCTTTGTGGGACCAGGAGGGGCTAACCATGGTATCCTGGCTACATGCTTATTGACGCTTTGCTTGGGCCCTGAATCACAAGGTTGGTTTAACTAGGTCAGGGTTAGAAGATAAATTTCTCACAAGGTTTCTTCCTTCTAGGGAGTTTTTCCTTGCCATTCTCACCTCTGGCTTGCTCACTGGGGGGCTTTGGGCAGGGGTAATGCAAAGTGCTTTGAGACAATGCAAGGTTGTGAAAATGCACTATGCAAATTGTCTGGAATTGAATAGACAAATCTATTGTGCGTTATAAACCCATTTAGAGGGAAAAAATGGAAAGTGAATATAGTGAGGCTGAGCTGAGGTGCGTTTCCAGGTTTTTATCCCATTGCTCTATCAATAACGTGCATTTTGCTGGTGTGAATCATTTAATGCTCATGAACAGTTGTGCTAGCAGCATGAGTCATGTGCTTTATAAGGGTCAGTTGGACAAAAGGGAGAGGACAGGAACCAGTAATGCAGGCATTTATTCAGCAAATGGGCTGATGACGGGCGCTGATAAACTCCTAGTTACACGTGTTTGTTTTTGAGAAACTCTGTACCACATGCAGCCACAACTAGTTCCATTACATGTTATTGTTCCACGCCCAGTGACAGGAATGTGTCTGATTGCTACTCATCTTGAACACCATTCAAGGGACCTGGATGAAGAAGCGTGAGTGTAAAGAAACAACACCAAACATGATAAAAGCAGTATGGGACATCTGAGGCATTCATATTAGATGAATTGCACCCCCCCCCCCAAAAGAAACTGTAACAATCCCTATTCAAAGCAAAGGCACTCGGGATGGGCGAATGTACTTTTTTGGCTGGGGGTCACCTATAAGATTCATTCACTAACTCATTCCTGTTGGGATAAAATAGCTCGGAAACAGTTGTGCTACAAAATGTTGAAAAATAGCCTATTATTTAGCCATAAATACTACTAAGGAGTAACTGAAATACCACCAGTAAGTCATATGAGAAAAATAACATTGTTATTGTTTTGTTGTGAAAATATAGTACAATTCTCTCAACATTTTACCTTAGCTACTCATATTTGTTAAAAACAGTAACTTAGCAGCTTGTCACAGTCAGCTAACTAAATGCTATGAGTAGCCTCTCTGAGTCTCTCCCCACATAGCAACTGATTCTGGGCCAGGTCTACCTGCATCTCCCTAAGTCTGGGTGCCATTGACATTCAGGCAGGAGAGTCTGCACCAGAATCTGTCTAGAGTTTGAAAAGATTACATTTGGTCTGTATATGTTCTGAAGATCCGGCGTGCATTCGCCTGACCATATATGTATGATCAGTCACTTACCAGATGTGTAGCTGATGCACTTAGAATCTTTGGAGCGATCGCCCCACATAGCAAGATGAGTCTGAACCCAATCCGGGCTAAATGTTGTTCAGAAATCACCACAGATCTGTAAGCTGGAGCTGGTCTGGCCCATAACTACACCAGAGTAAAAAGTTAAATTCAGAGTTTGTTAACACAGGTGCAAGAAGTGGCTTGATGGTCTCTGGTCTGTAAGTGGAAGGTTGTGGGTTCAAGCCCTGCCCTCAGTAGAGGATGCTGTCCTTTAGCTGTCCCTGTACTGTGGACCCCCCCGGTTTATGTACCTTTGCGTCTAATAATAAAGCATGGTTCAGAAGGGTAAGTCTCCATCCTCGTGAGCAGCAGATCCCCAGTTCGAGCCCCTGCCCCAATGGAATGATTGCATGTCTGTGGGCCCTTGAGCAAGGCCTTTAACCCCCAGCTCTCTGTGCTCCCACCTCAAAGCTGTACTTCTCTGAATAAAAGTACTTATTATACGTGTATCACAGGACCCTTAGTTAGGAGAAGAATTAAGTTGTTAATTGCACAGCTACACTTCATCTACACCATACAGCACAGTTAAAGGCCCTCCTCAAGGATGCACACACACGCAACCATTCCATCAGGGCGGGGGCTCGAACCAGGGACCTTCTGCTCACGAGTACAGAGACTTAACACACTGACATATGATAAGGGAGGATCCTGGGGCAGAACTGGTCTGCAGTCAGTCTGGAAAACACGCGTCTAATCCACATTTAACAAAAACACATGGCTAATTAGTGTTAGTGTATTGAAATGCTTATTTTCAATGGCTACATCTTAGTCTCTGTAGCTCAGGGATTACAGTACAGGGTCAGCATCGTCTGTGGGGACCGAGGCTTGAACCCACAAGTATTGGTCCATTGTGCCAAAAAAAAAAAAACGCCAGGCTAGATCCGGTTTATAGATCTGTGGCAATTTCTGAGCAACATCTTGACCGGATCCCATTCAGATCGATCTTGCTACGTGGGGCAATCGCCCCTCAGATTCTTAGAGTTTCAGCTGCTCTGGTAAGTGACTGATCATAAATCATAGGTCAGGCGAATGTGTGCCGAATTTACAGTGTATACAGACCAACTGTAATCATTCAGCACTATGGACAGATTCTGGTGCAGACTCTCCTGCCCGAATGTCACTGGTCCCCAGATTTAAGGAGATGCAGGTGGATCTGGCCAGTTGCTATGTGGGTATATTGCTTAATATTGTCAAAATGGTGGAAATGGCAGTTGACTTCAAGAATCCCACAAATTGGAAAAATGCACCACTGTTCTCACTAAGGAAGCACTGCAATAGATGCATTTGCTGAGGCAGTTGGGGAACTCGTTACCAATCCATCCTGTTGTGGTTCAACCAAGCCACCATCCAGAGCGCCGTCTGTCTCCTTAACGGGCACTTCAACTGCACTCTATGCAGGCACTTTCACAGCTCATCATGTATTCTGTGTGAAGGTCACATCAGCCAAAACCTACCCTCAGCTAAACATCTTGGGAACTGAAGAACAAGCATCAAGAATCATCAGTGACTCCTATGTAGGTTTCCATTTGTTCCAGAAATTCACTTTTAGGAAAGACTACCAGCCTCTGAGGACCAAAATAACTAGGGAGATGAACATCTCCTTCCCCAGGGCTGTCTCACTGCTCCTCACGTTCTTCAAGTCACACCCTCCACCATATCATTACCACTATAGCCCCCAATATAAATAATAGTACTAGCAGAACTAGAGTGGCCAGATAATCCATGGCGGAGACACTCTGAATTAGACAGTATTTGTCAACTACTATTTCAATCAAATATACCTGGATTTCACTTAAGCCAGGAGTTCTTGCTGTGTGCTGATTGGTCAGTCTCCTGTAACCATGCATGTGTCACTAATGGGAAGCAGCTGGATGAATCTTTCAGTCAAGGAAGCTGCTCTGCTCTGCAGCTGCTTGTCTTCTTTTCAACCTTCCCAAGTTCTCCCACACCACTCCTTTGCTGCGCTCTCTCCACTGGCTTCCTGTAGCTGCCCGCATC
>JAODJX010000048.1:3503175-3516093 GCA_026776945.1 Isichthys henryi | reverse complement strand
ATTCGACTAGATGGTACTCATAGCCTGGGTCCTTATTGAGCTAGCATCGGAAAAATTCATCGCAGAGTCTCAAAGCATTTATGTAAGTCGCTCTGGCTAAGGGCATCTGCCAAATACTGTAAATGTAAATGTAAGGAAACCAAGTAGTAAACATACAAGAAGAACTGAAATATTTAGCCAAGCATGCAGGAGCCTTTCGGTTTATAAGTGGTTTGTAAAACCCAAAGTAGCTCAGAGTGTCCCTCCCTGACATGGATTATCTGGTCACCCTAATAAAACAGAAACCTGAGCTGTATGACGTGCCACTTTCCTGCCAGAAATCCATTATTAATTTCTATTTATTTGTTATTCAAATTCACGCACGTCTAACTAAGAAGAACCCCAGGCCTCGTGATGTTCCTCCCTCACCACCCATCCATCTTATGTTCCTGTCTTCGTTCTTTGCATGTACTGCCGTTCTTTCTCCATGCACTGTTACTGTGTACACACTATGTTTTTTTGTACACAGCACTTAAACAAAACAGGAAAAAAATCATCGTACATGCATAGCACACATTGAATAAAGCTGACTCAGAGTCTGATATATGTAGGCACACATTTTAATCAAATTATGTGGGCATTAAAATTACTGATGATAATGACAGAGGTTCAGAGATATTGATTAGAAAAGCAGGCTATGTGAACAAAATGACTCAAACCTACATAATAAATTGCCCCATATTTCCTTTGATCTTACCGTTAACCCAGAAATTGTACACAGCTCTGTGAAACAACCATATTTATAGCATTTCAGAATCTCTGTATAACTAAAGTTTTGTGGTAAGGAAAAATTGCTAAAATAGTGGTAAACCTGAGAAAGTTTTTGATTACATATATTTTCTTTATGCTTATATAATTATTTCGTGTTTTGTTAGAACTATTTCATATTATCAGTTCCTCACTTGGTTATGTGAAGAATTCTCACAGCAAACCAGTCTAGAAGTCGATATATGAAGTAGACCTAGAGGAGAAAGATGAAGAGGATCTTGAAGAGAAGGATGGTACTCCACCATTGATTTCCTTGGAAGCCACTGGGAACAGCAGAAGTTCTGTGTGTGGGTCCCTCTTGCACCGAGCCATGGCCTCTTTGTAGCTGATCAACTCTTTGTTGATGGGGTCCT
Organism: Isichthys henryi; assembly: GCA_026776945.1. Taxonomy (NCBI): domain Eukaryota; kingdom Metazoa; phylum Chordata; class Actinopteri; order Osteoglossiformes; family Mormyridae; genus Isichthys; species Isichthys henryi. The sequence continues at coordinate 3,514,933 of JAODJX010000048.1, read as the reverse complement.
CCAGGTATTTGGGGTAGGTGGAATCATCCTTGAGCACTTCTGCAACTGAATTATCGATCAAGCTGAATCTCAGGGCCTCCGTGACGGGCAATCGGCCTGCCTGGTTGGGATCCACAAGACCCCCAGTCAGGACTTGGGCTTCCATGAAGCGTAGGGCAGTTCCTTTAGGAACCCAACCCTTCTGCATGGCCTGCCCAACTGACAGACGGCTGTTAGATAAGGAGTCCTCTGTCCCAGTGAAAGCTTTCTGAGCATTCATCAGCTGTTGCATCATGGTCCGTTCAATAAGCCCCAGTACTGTTGCCTTGTGGACGGAGTAGCGGGTACCGTTAGTGACGTCAATGATGCCCCCAGTGGCTGCTTGAGCCTCCAGCAGTTTGAGACCCAAATCAGGATCGATGATGTTGCGGGTTATGCCAGTGCGTACAGACATTCTCATTTTAGTGGTGGTGTCATACAGACCAGAGATGGGCAATTTATCCTCGAAAATTACGTTCGTGGGTCTGCTATTGAAAGAAAATGATGACTTTTGTGGAGTTACCGGAGTTTTCGGTTCTGATAGGATGATAGGTTTGACCTTTGTTCCACCAGCAACCAAAAGGGCAAACTCTGAAATGTGCATTTTGCCCTGTCGGTATTGCTGTAAGTCGTACTGGGTCAATCTGCCTTCCCTCAGCGCATCTTCCACAGAGTATTTCTTGCCACTTTTGCGATCCAGCACCATTAATCTCTCACCCTCTGGGCCATTGGTAGAAATTTCCTCCCAGTCACATTCCATCTGCTGGAGATTGATGTAATGATTTTTATCAATCAGACCTTGCAGGTAGGCTTCAGAAGGTGACATGTCTTTGCCAGTTTCAGGATCCAAGATGGTGATGCGGGTGGAGACATTCGTCTTTCTCTCGGAGGTCTCTGTCTTTTCTTCTCTCGACTTCCCCTGCAGCTCCTTTATGTAGAGTTCTCGCTTGTGGATCTTGTCTTTTTCATCCAGAATATCCTTTTCCAGTTTTCGCACTTCAGATTCCAGCATGATGCTCCTTTGCTTGCTCACTTGGTTTTGTTCACTCAACAACTGGGACTGCTGCTGGAATGAAATTGTGGTTTCCTGCCTCCTGGAATCTAGCTCCTTAAACTCCAGCAATAGGGTCTCCTTCTCCTTCACAAGGAGGCTGCGACTCTTTGTCAAGCTGTCCATATCTATGGTTTTGGTCTCTCTTAAGCTTAGCAGGTATTTTAGTTTTGCGCTCAGACGCTCTGTCTCTTCCTCCATATTCTTCCTATTGTTCCTCTCATAGGACACCCGCTCTCTCAGCTGGGCTCTCTCATTCTCCAATGTTTCATCCTTCTCAACCCGGATCACTTCCTTGTAGACAACCCTTTCCACAGACTTTTCCCTTTGGAGGATCTCTAGTTGAATGTTGAAGTTCTGAATGTCCTTCTCCCAACTGCTGATCAGGCTCCTTTCTCTGTCTATGCGGAGACGCAGGTCATTCATTACTCTGTCTAGTGTGGCATCACGCTCCACCTGTACAACCTCTTCGATGATGATTTTCTCTGTGACAGCTGGTGGCTTACTCTCTAGCTCCTTGATTCGAGATCTGATCTGTCTTAACTCCATCTCCACCTGTATCTTCTTTTGCCTTTCATCTATCTGTGTTATAACTAACTCTTTCTCCTTCACCAGGGTTCTCAGTTGCTGGACTTCTAGCTCGAACTTCCTGCGAGACTTGACTTCCTCATCAAGAGTCCTGTTCAGCTTCTCGTGCTCAATGATTTGCTTGGGGTCCCTTTGCAGTCGTATTGTCTCCCGTACCACCACTTTCTCTTCTGGCTTCTGCCTCTCTAGCTCTATGTATGTGTTCTGCAGGTTGAACACCATTTCTTCAAATGTGCGTCGTCGCTGGGTCTCTTCACGTACTTCCTTTCTCAGCCTCTCAGCCTCCTTCTCTATCAGAGGATCATTCTCATATCTGACAGTCTCTCTGTTTATAATCTTTGTCTCCACCTTGGAGTTCGTAGCCTTCCACTCATCTCTTTCTTTGCTATAAATCATCAGTTGTTCAAAGTTTCTGCTGTAGGTGCTTTGGAGGATGGACAGCTGGTTGTTCAACCTTTGAACTTCTTTAACAACTTCAGGACTTGCCTCCTCCTTCACCACTTGTCGTGTCACTTCCTTCACTTCCACTTTTGGCTTCTGAGAACGGAGGGACTCCAGATTCTTAACTACCAGGTTCATTTCTTGCTCCAGATTTATGCGTTGCATGCTTAAGTTTTGAAGATCTTTCTTCAGGCGCACAAGCTGCTGTTCCGTCTCTGGATCTACTCTGAAGAGCTCTTTGGTGGTCTCCCTGACTTCAGTCCTTTGCTGTACTTTCTCAACCTGGGCATAGCGAAACTGATGTTTGGTAATCTCCTCCATCAGACTTCTGTTCATCACTCTCTCCTCTTCCAGGCTGGTGCTCAGCCTCTGGGCTTCACTAACTAGCTCAGGATCCCGTTCCACACGCTTCACCTCCTTAATGATGACTTTGGGCTCTATTGTAGGAATCATTCTCTCCAGTAAATTGATTTGTCCCCTTATGTGAAAGATTTCATCATTGAGATGCTGGCATCTGTCATGTTCATTGGCAATCTCTGTCTGAAAGATGCTGACAGCCTGCACAAGCTCTGGATTTCTCTCCAACTTTACAATCTCTTTTTTCACCACCCTCTCTTTGAAGACTGGCTTCTTCTGCTCCAGAACAGTTATCTCAGTCTTCATGCTGACAAAGTCGCTCTCTCGAATTCGAATCTCTTCCCTCAGCCTCTGGAGCTCCTCTCTGAGTTTTATGGCCTCTATCTCCAGCTTGGGGTCTCTCTCATACTCTGTCACTACCTTAGTCACCAGCTTGGCTGTCATATTCTTCAGCTCATTTTGCAGGAGGACGATCTTCTTACTGATCAGCTCAATTTCAGCCTTAGACCCACAATTCTTCAGTTCCTCATCATGGATCCTGCTTAACATGATCTGCAGTTGGCTCTCTAGGCTTGGATCCCGATAGTAATGTATCACCTCCTTCTCCTCCAGACGTTCCACACCCCGACGATTTTTCAGAGATATCATCCGTTTCTGGTAGGTTTCGAGGTCGTCTTCTGCACGGGCACGTCTAGCAACCTCCATGACCAGGTCCTGCTTGAGGCCTTCGACCTCATCTGTGCTCTTCTGCTGACTTTGAAGGAACACATGCCGTTCTACGACCACTTGTGAGGCTTTCTCCCCATTCTGCTTGGAGGCGATAAGAAAGAAAACATTTTTCCTAGGCTGTCTGGTCAAATAAGGCACTATTGAATAACATAGTCAGATTAAGAAAAAATGTTGATGCCAAACCAAAATCTCTTATTGCCCTACCAGTAGGGTGACCATATTTTGCTTTGCAAAAAAGAGAACACAACGCGGTGGCAGAACGCCATGAGAGGTGTCAGAGCAACGCTAATATAGGCGTCAAAAGTGTTCGGACTGTAGAAAGAAAATATTAGCATGAAACAAAGCAAAATCCCAGACATTTTACGCATTTTTAGGTTCCAGAAACAAGGACAAGTCCAGGAAAAAGAGGACTTATGGTCACCCTACCTCCCAGTCTGCCCAGCCTAGTAGCACTTCCCACAAAATGAACTTCAGTAGGGCCAGGCTGTCCCCGTCATACCTGAACGATAAGGTTTTTGGCGATTCCCATTTGCTTGAGGAGCTGCTCATTTTCCGCAGATACTTCAGAGAAGTGGTTCCGAAGATGCTTTTCCTGTGGCACCAGGGGGGACAGTGTATTAGTGACCTTCACCTCTGCCCAAATTACAATGCTAACACACGGACTATTCATCATCCCCAAAGCAGAGAATCTGCTAATTTGCTAATGCTAATTACACAATACTGTTTGGAACTACTTGCAGCCATAGTTTTCCGCTAGATTTCACTAGAGATTAGAAGGTGACTCGATGTAAGACAGCTGAGAATTGTGTTCTTTACCTGATTTTGCACGGCATTAACCAGAGTGTTGACGTGCACTTTCTGGGCAGCACTGATTCCGCTGTCATCGAGGATGCAGCGATACTTGTTGCAGTTTGTGTCATAATCCTGTAAAAGTCAACATTTAACAATCCATGTTTTACTACTGACACATCATGGTCACTGTCAGCTTTTAAACGTCAAATGGCCCAGAACTGACCAACCCTGCATATACAGCAGCCAGAAACACCCTTGGTGAGATGAACACAGGCCACACGCTCCCACATCCACAATCAGACACTATGGGTTGCCAGTACGAAACTGGCCCTTACACTGAGGGCGCTCTGCAGGTCCTGGGACAGGCTTGTCATTCTGTCCAAATCATCTTTCCTTCTTGAAATTTCCTCCACCACTAACTGTAAGCAACATCCAGAATTGGATCAACATGGTGTCAAAACGTCATGCAAATACTTAATTCATTTAAATGTGGGCAATTCATTCATCGACATTTGGCCTGTTGTATTTTGATTATTAAATGAGAGCCACAAAAATCATCTCTAAAACAATATTCTGACTGGCTGTATATTATCCATGACCAGCCCACTCACCAATTCGGAGCTCATCTTGTTGTCGACTTGGGTTAGACTGTCACTGGGGTAAACCTTATTATTGGGCAGTTTGTTCAAGAAGGAGGTAAGAGTCTGGGCAGCACTCTGGAAGGCCTGATTCTTACTGTCTATGTCCCGTATGGCAGTCTCCCTGTGGAATGAAAATTAGGTGTCATCCATCCATCCATTTTGTGTACCCACTTGTCCTATTCCGGGTCGCATGGGGTTCGGAGCCTATCTCGGGGCTACGGGCACAAGGCAGGAAACAACCCAGGATGGGGCACCAACAAATAGCAAGGGACACCATTCACTCACACACTCACACCGATGGGTAATTTGGAAACTTAGCCTTAGCATCTTTTTGGACTGTGGGGGGAAACCCCACCACGGCATGGGAAGAACATGGATGGTGGAGACTCAAACCTCAGTCCCAGGGGTGTGAGGCAACCATGGTAAATTCTGTGTCACCATGCTGCCAAAACTAACATCCTTTTACAATATCAATAATTTCCATTTTAAGGAAAAAAAGCTCCATTAGAGTTCCATCCATCCATTTTCTGTAACCACTTGTCTTATTCAGGGTTGTGGGGGATTTGGAGCCTACAGGGTGGAGAAGAACCCCTGGATGGGGTGACAAACCATCACAGAGCACACTCAAACACCTATGGGCATTTTGGTAACTCCAATTAGCTTCCGCATATTTTCGGACTGTGGGGGGAAACTGCAGGGAGGAAAACCCCATGACAATGGGGAGAACATGCAAACTCCACACTCATGGAACCCTGGTGGAGACTCGAACCCAGGTCCTGATGGTGTGAGGTGACAGTGCCACCCCTTACATTTCCATCCATCTTTTATAATTAACTTAACTTACTCAATATTGGGTGACTCTGACAAAGGGCCCAGACCAGTCAGAATGTTAGTCCATCACAGGGGAGACACCATTACGCTCACAATCACATACCATTGGCAGAAGTGGAAGTTGAGGTCCAGAAACTACAAAGTCAGACCAAGGTTTTGTTTTAACCAAAGAGTATTAGGGGATGAACTTTACACTCAACTGGTTGGCTAAAGTAAAACCTTGGTCTGGATTTGTACTTTCTGGAATTGAACTTTCCACCTCTGGGCAAGACAGAGGCACCCAGTCACTAATGGAATCATACGTGCAGCCCTGAAGTTATGAGGCAACCACTAGCCTCCCATTTAACAGCTTGTTGGGCTAAATGAGTACATTTTAAAACAGTGTTTCCCATTCTAGTTCCCAGAGACCCACAGTCGATCCATGTTTTTGCTCCCTCTGAGCTAAGCTGGAAGGGAGTAAAAATGTGGACTGTCTGTAGGTCTCTGGGGACTGGACTGGGAAACACTGATTTAAACATTTTTAAACTGGCTTTTGTACATGCATCACCGCCTTGGCAGGCCTGACCTGCTCTTCAACTGGTTCTGCAGGTTGCTGTAGCGCTTCCTGATGCTCTGGACCTCGGTGTTCTGCCTGCTGAGGTCGGGGCAGTACTCCTGATAGCCCGCCTGCAGAGAGCTACACATCTGCTGCACGGCCTCCAGGTCGCGACCCAACTGCTGCATGTCACTCTCCCTGACGGCCACATTCTTGCGTATGCGCTGTGACGGGAGAGGAACCAGGAAGAGAGCAATGGAGATGAGAAAGGGGTACGGGGAGGGAGAGAGCGGGGGGCACTGGCTATAATGTTGAGCTCATATCCATAAGGTTATTGGTTTGGATCTCAGTGAGGAGTGTTGTTTTGCACATGTGTAACACCACACATTACTCGGGAAGCCATATCCTTACCCTAACAACCTCAATTTATAAAGGCCTATAAGATAGACAGCACTCTGTATGTTATTACATCTTAGAGAGTCTTTTAAGGGATTTGACCCCAGAGCAAGGCTGCTTGCTTTTAACTGGGGAGGATCTCTCCTACGGGTGCAGCTGGAAATGTGTGAGAGTACCTGCAGCTCCTCGCGGCGTTCCTGGAGGGCGCCTGGTTTGTCCAGGAGAGGCAGTTCTTCAGCCAGCTGGTCTTCAAATCCCGACACAAAGACGTCCACCTTCTCCATCTGGTTTTCCAGGTAGACAGAAGCGTTGGCCCTTGTGGCGGTGAGAGAGGTCAGACGGTGGGGGTTACAGACCTGGGTGGTGCCCATATTCTCTGAATTTCAGATGACCCACTTCCACCACAGCAGAATGCGACACTGCAAATGTCTTGAATATTTATTAAGCAGATACATACATACGGCGCACATGTGAGGATCAGAGAGCAGAGTCAGCCAACATGTAAGATGCAGCTGCGGTTAAGGGCCTTGCTCAAGGGCCCAGTGGTGACATGATTAATCTGCAGACAATGGTACTTAAACCCACAACCTTCTGGACAAGGAGACACATCTATAACCCAGTGAATCTGCCAAAAATATATATTTTGTTAATAACTAAACTGCATTCAGGTGAGGGGTGTGGACTCACTTCTTAGTATATAGATCAGCCAGGGATGTGACATCATCATGTTTGTTCTTGGTGTTGTTCAGTTTTAACCGTACGGCAGAGATAACAGCATCACTGGGTTTCACAGATGAAAGGGCTTCAACTCCTCGCTGGACAGTCGCTGTCTCCTCCCCCAGACTCTTCAGGACCGAGTCTGTATGCTGATGGAAAAGCAGAGTGGTGCTCAGAACACATACAGTTATGGCGCTTTTCCACTGCCACCAGGAACCGAGCCGTACCCAACGCGTACCGCAAACTGACGGTTTTCCATTGCAGAATATGCCAGAGGCAGACCAGCCATAACGGCGTTGACACGGATCTGCTTACTAGCAGTGTGACCAAAATGAGCTGGATGCGTGAGGTGAAAGCACAGAGATATCGGTGTTCAGCATCAATAAGCATGGATTATCTAAACGAAAAGAAACGGCTAATTCTGTGTATTATTAATTATTAGTATTTTCACACATCAAGATGTATTAACGCATTCCCAAAAACTCGGAACTTGAAAATTTCCAATCTCCTACTTAAAAAGGTAATATAGAACAGCTGACCAGAATGGATTCGTAATGCAAATTTACAAAAGCTGCTAATTCCGCTAACATTTGATGCCTGCTAGCATATTACAGATGTTCTACCAGAAATTAGCACACTCTCCAAACTCAGCAACGACCCTTCTGCAGTGAACTGGAACCACACTGGAACCAGTCTCTCTTCGCAGTACGGCTTGGGAACGGGCCGGTTCCTGTATGCCGGTGGAAAAGCCCCATTTGACTACTGCATCCAGCCAACCAAAGCCAACAATGCACCCTAGCATACTGTATGCATTAGCTGTGCAGACGAGCCAAATAGGTCGCCTGAAGTAGAACTATGTTTGCAGAAAGGTATCAGTTACATAGCAACATGTATCTGAATTGTTTGTGTATATACCACAACTTTGCTTCAATACGATTGTATTAGTCTTCACCCAACACTTCATATTGAAGCAAAGTGTGACCGCTTTTTGTTATACTTACTACTTACTATCTCATTATGGTCCAGAACTCTGTACCATGTACACCACCATTGGCATCATTATCACTGTATGTAAAACAGAGGTTACTATACGGCCTTAAGCGGCAGGGATGACAGGCATGTCTCTCACCTCCTGCTCCTTTAAACGGTTGGACAAGTCCCGCACAGGGTCCTTGTGGTCCAGCGGTGCTCTCAGTCGGCCCAGAGTGTCACGTCTAGCCTGCTCCAGGTCATCATTGATCCTGTCCAGCTGGCCGGACAGAGCCCGGACTTTGGGGTCATCTGTGGGGCTGGAGGCGACGACTATGGTACAGACAGAGGTTTCGGTGAAATTTCAAATTAGTAAACAATAACAACAATAACAATAGTTCATTCATTTCATTTATATATAGCACATTTCAAGAACCCAAAGACAACAGAGCAGTAGGATATGAGACGCACAGAGAGGTATATGCTAAATGCGAGTAACATATTCCTGTCCTCTAGTTCAAGGGGCTCTTCCACAATGCAGGATTTCTTTATTAGTCAGATAACTTAAGCCAAGGATTGTCTAATAGGAATGTCACTTACCTCTCTTCTGATTCCCCAGTTTTCATGTTCGGCTTAAGTTATCCAGCTAACTGGGAAATTCTGCTCCATGGAGCCACACCTCCGTACCTGAGTACTGTGTCGGCACAACTTCCACCCTGGTGCTCTTCGGCCCGCTTTGGATGTTGGCTCTCTTCTTCTTCAGGTCTGCTAGATCTCTCTCCAGCCTGGTGACATCAGCATTCATCAGGAACAAGGTGTCAGACTGGGTCTATCCTGGGCCTAGAGGACCAGACATGGAAGCCTTGGGAGCCGAGCTGGTATACGAGTTACCTGTCCACCCGGTCCGAGGCCTCTGGGTCTGGCGGCGGCACTACCAAGCAGGCCCCCGGCACACTCTTCGTCACTCCATTGCCGGCTTGCACATTCCAGCGCTCTGGATCGTAGTTGGACTGCAGAGTGAACCTCTCCCCTTTGGCCACCGAGCACTGGAAGGCCACAGATGGAGTGAGCTCAGTCGCAAAACATCTCTACGTGGCCTAACGTCACGTAACCTCTGGGTGCCAGACACACCCCAGTAGCAGGCGACCTGATCACCGTGCCCCAAGCAAAGGTGAGGGATTTATTTTATGGCTTCCTGGAGTGGACCACACCTGACTGATAAAGCTAACTGCAGAGTTCCCCAGAACAGCAAGGTCTACAATTTAAGCAGGCAGTGGAGCTGTGCGATGGTTATTGTGCAAAAACGTGCTATGTTGTGTAACCGTGTACTCCTTGCAACAATAAGTGGTTTGCAATAACGCCGAGGAAGGGGTCATACATTGCTGTCTTTCCATTCGCACAGTGACACGGCCGTGGGGCCCTTGACAGGGGGGCGACGGCGAGAACGCAGGGGAAACACAGAGATGCTTCTCTTCCGCAGTTCAACCAGGAGTTCCTCACTCTGCTTCAGAAGTCGATCATCATCCTGGGAGCAGAGAGGAGCGGAGATGAGTGAGAGGGAGCCGGGAAGGCCGGCAGAGAAACGGAGTAGTATCAGGGCAGACACTCAGACAGGCTGAGTGTCATTTCGCGGGATTCTCACGCATTTTGCAGGATTCTCACGCATTTCGCAAGATTCTCACGCATTTCGCAGGATTCTCACGCATTTTGCAGGATTCTCACGCATTTCGCAAGATTCTCACGCATTTCGCAGGATTCTCACGCATTTCGCAAGATTCTCACGCATTTCGCAGGATTCGCACACATTTCGCAGGAATCTCGTGCATGTGCAACGACTTTCCCACGTTCCTTTCTTTTCTCATACATCCACAATGAAAAGCAAGTTTGCAAACAACAATAGCATACAATTAGAATATGCAACTCTTAAATGTTTTGCTGACTTGTAATTAAAAGAATAAATCAATTTATGCTTAAGAATTATGTATTTTTTGGTCTTCAATCATTTAATCAGCTGAGAAAAATGCCGTGAAAACAGCCAGTTTGAAAGAAAAATCTTCACAAATAGACAATAACTAGATATTTCAGAAGCTCCAGCATGGCAACCCCCCCACCCCCCAAAAAAAAGCCAGTCCTCCAGCCAACTGGCACAACTCCCTTGGTAGGTCTGAATCCTCAAGAAAACTGGGGGGTCACTCTAGCATTTACACATGCAGACATATAGTTATTCCTCGTTGCTCCCCCTCAACTTTGCTGTGAATAAAATCGATCCACCGGCGAATGTTCAGACCCGTCGCTCGTCGCGTGTCCTGCTGGGGTGTCCTACCTCCAGTGGCCGCTGGACCTCCGTGCTGGACTTGTAGCTTCGCGTCACCTGGTCCAGGCTAGTGCTGAGTTTCCTCAGAGAGTCAGACAATGTTTCGGCGTCCGCCTGGAACTGAAAACGAAGCGGCCGGTTATAGGACCTGGGAAATTCAATCCCTTCATCTCAGTGGAACAGGCAGTTTGACCATCTCAGCCTTTGTTGAACAAAGATAACTCTTAACGTATGCCTGTTATAATAACAAAACAATTAATCTGCACAAAAAGTGCTGAAATGTATTAGTTACATTAAAAATTCACTTGTATGTCAAACAGGTGAGCACGTAAGTGTCACATCCCATTCCCTCCAGCAGTGTCGCCACGGCACCCTGAGCTCTACCTTCTTGTACTCCTTCATGTCGTCGAGGTGTTTCTCCCGGCAGTCATACAGGGCGAGGAACTTCTGCCGCTCGCTCTGCAGATTGTCCCTGTGGTTCTGCAGCAAGGTGGGGACATGTGGGAAATGGCACTCAGGAGATAAGACTCCCAAAACTCACTCAGTCCACGGGATACGATTTCAATAATCAAAAAAGTAAAAATGCCAAAAGTCTTGTATTTTGCTTGGTTACTTATGGTTAAGGTTAGAGCTGGGTGGGGTTAAAGGTGTCGTGATTGAAATTAGGGTTTTTCCCATAGAAATGAATGGACGGTCCCCATTTAGATAGGAAGACCAACTTGCGTGTGTGTGTGTGTGTGTGTGTGTGTGTGTGTGTGTGTGTGTGTGTATGTGTGTGTGTGTTCACACCGACCTTGACGGTCTGGCTGGCAGGGTGTCCTGTCTGCATGAGCTGAGTGCCTTCATTCTGCAGCCTGTCCGCCTCGTTCTCATGTGACTGCAGACTCTTGGCCTTGAAATTCTGGCGGAGGAACATGCAGAGCTGCATCTGCTGCCTGTCGTAATTGCGCCCGCGCTTTTCTGTGTGTCATTCTGAGTCTGATGTCATTCCACATGAGTTTTAATTAATGAAGCGTTTAGCCGTCACTGAGCTGTCACTTAAATAAACACAACTGCTTAGGTCAATTAAAAGCATAATGATAACGATGAAGAATATTATTATTACATTCAACAGCACCAGTATAATTTATATAAATTCAGTCTCTTAGTAAGGTTTTTTCTTCTACCACAGGATGCAGTTTTCCCAGAATTCCCTGAAACGAACCTCGTCCAGTTGGCACACATCCAGCAGGCTGAGGTTGCGGTCACTCCAGTCCTGCTTCAGCACCTTCTCCTGCTGGTTGTGCAGGTAGGCCGTCTCCCGAGTGCAGGCCAGGAGGTAGTCATACAGGTTGGCCAGGTGGCGTGAGCGCTGCTGGGAGCTCTCCTGGGGTGGGACG
>JAODJX010000048.1:3477887-3494014 GCA_026776945.1 Isichthys henryi | reverse complement strand
CATAATGCATTCATAGAACATTCAGTGCACCTTCATAATGCATTCATAGAACATTCAGTGCACCTTCATAATGCATTAAAAGAACATTCAGTGCACCGCATGATGCTTATGAATGATTTCTGAATACTTAATGAATACATTATGAAGGTGTACTGAACGGTTTATGAATGCAATATAAAAGCTTTATGAAGGTGCAGTGTAAAGCGTTACCAAATGTTCAAATTGATCCATTTTACACTTATATAAAAATTTATCAAAGCTAGCAAAAGGAAACTAGACAAATGAGAACGATTTTACTCTCTTAATGATCGCACCTAAACAAACAGGTCCCTTTGCAAGGTGTGTGATAATCGGTTACATTCGAGCAGTGTGAGCATTTTATTTAAATGCTTCTGACATATTTTTCATCGGCATCACTGTGATAATCTGCCCTTCAATACTGTCATAAACGCGGCAGGAATTTACACGCGACAAAACTTCTCAGAGGTGAATACAGTGGCAGCTCTGCATCTCAGCGAGTCCCAGTGAGGTTTCCTTCACTCCGCCGCCCCAAAGGAGTGACTGTAAGCTGGGAATGATTAGGTCACAAGAAAAGTTCATTAGACTTCTGTGAATCCTTAAATATGCAGTTTGGTCACATTCGTTGACAAAAACTCTGTCGACTATGTATTACTGAATAGTTGGTCTGGGGCCAGGAAATGAGGTGGCAGCTGAAATGACATGCTCTCTTAAAGAACCCTGCAAAGTATCCGTCAGGCTGTAAGTCCTCCCTAGTGTTCGAATGACATCTGGCACCTAAGAGACTTTGCCGTTAAGCGATACTTAAATCGCCAGAATTAGGTTTGTTGCCCACGTCTCTGCAGTTGGTCTTTCAGAGGAGCTTCAGCGGAGACTCTCACAGTGACTCTGAATGACTCCTAACTTCCACGCTTAGCTTGTCAAGTCTAGGAACTGTACAGGAAAACTCTGAAGGTGTGAGGCTATGCAGCCACTGTGACACCCAACTTTCAATTACTGGCCCAAGATCAAGCCATGTTTATATTACTGCAATCTGATATGAAGACAAAATCTATTACCCTAAACAGTATCATCTTTTAGACGTGCAGCTGTGCTACCAACATAAAACAATATCATGTGGAAAAAAACAACCCAGAATGCTTAATGTTACAGTTTGAACTAATGCACAGAACTCACTGGTTATGTTGCATGTCTGTAACATTTTTGTGGCAGACACTGCATTCCAGCAGTGGAATAAAGTCTTGCAATTTTGGAAGGTTGAGGGGAAAAAAATGAAAAATCCTACACAAAGCTTCATATCACATCAGGAACTCCGTCTAGTGTCACAGAACAGCTTCCAGAGCATAGACTGTGACCTGTGCCCCCCCACATCTGAAAAACCCTCACAAGAGCACTAAATTAGCTTCCAGAACATCTTGGTGTTAACATGCTCTTCCTCCTGAGTTCAGTATGGTGGTGAACGCAGCTGCTGCAGGCAGTGCTCAGTCTGCACTGTAAGGCCACTCTGGAAACCTCCAGTAATGTGGTCCCCATCCCACCCCTAAGGCGTGCATGACAGTAAACAGGCACTCTGAGACTCCTGTGGGCTTTGCAATAAATGTCAAGAATCAAGATTTACAACAGCATAAACACATGATACAAAAAAAAACAGGAGGTGGAGCCAAGTAATTATTTTACAAACCACATGGAATAAAACATTTAACTTCCTTGTATATGTGTTGCACAATGACATCAACGCTAAATAACAAGAGCTGCAGGCTTTCGGCTTGATTGCACAAAATCGTATTATAATATAAAAGGCATACATCTGCCGCAACTCATTAAGGTGTGGATATGGGTCACACAAAGGAGAACAACAGACACCACCTTTGAAATGGGTGATTGCAAGACATAATCTATTGTTTTCCACAGACCGTCACATTTCCATCATGCAACACGCAAAGACTCATATTTATAAGCACTACATGTGGAACGGGAATTTTCTTACTACTGCATTCCTCGTTCTGCCTGGCGGTTCCCTACACGTGTCATTCTGTGACAATGGCACTCCCTGCGACAGTGACTGTCAGATAGTCTTAACCCTGCCAGGGACAGTAAACGCATCACCGGCGTCTAATGCGGGGGTGTGGGGGTCTTGTAAACGCCCCCTTGTGAATGACAAAGGTGCCACATGTGTGGGGACCGAACAGGCGCGGCCAGCAGTCAGACACGTACACACACCCCGCGAAAGCATGCCTCTCAACACCACCCACATACCTGGGGAAGGTGAGCGCTTCCTAAGAACGGGTTTATGTGTGCACAGAGACTCGTCCCTCTCTCACCTATGTCTCATAACCTAGTTGCTTTGCTGTCCGATGTCAAAGAATGCACATACTTTCATCATTTCACCATTTATCAGCGTCAAAAACACTTACAGAACAAACTAAGAAATGCCAAGACGCCGTAAGTAAACAGCGACTTCACGTTCTAATTAAATCCAAGTCCCTGCTTCTGAATAACACAGGAGTGCTCCCTAGCGCTTCGTGGTTTAACTGCAAGTGTAGGGTGATTAGTCGCTTGAATACGCGTGAAAAACCAGAAAACAAAATGTCAAAATCGTATTAGTGGTACAGTAATGTACGTCGCATTCATCTCTCAAGTAATCACGGTTTCACTTTACATTAAGACTACCCTTATAAAGGGTTTATGGATGGGTAGTAATCAGGTTATTAATTAGGCGGTAACATTTTGGAAATCATCAACAGACAATAATAAACAACTTAGAACACATTCTCTTTTTATTAATGAGTTACTATACCATTTATAAGTGGCAAAGGGAGCCTTACTGTGCAGTGGTTCCGTAACCATCAAGAAAGATGCATATGCATTGTTTGAAATCATACTCTTCATTTTGAGAAATAATTTATCGCAAAACAAGAACATTTGTAACGAAGGCTGATTCTGTACATTTCTGTATATTCACAGGTTTGTACACCTACATTTATAAATAAAGGATAGCTTTTAAATGCGATGTCATTGACTATTGACTTTATTCGTTAATCCCAACTAATCTCCAGGTTGACCACACTGTTAGAGAGGACTGTAGGTCTTTTTTTTTTTTTTAATGAAAACTGCATGCCCCATACCAAAACAATATAAGGTCTATTATGGGTCAGTATTTTATAGTAATACAAATAGTAATATAAATTACACATCATTTTGATAATTACCTGTTCAAGGACAATGAATCACTGACATGATACTGGGGTTTGATGCTCTTTTAAATTCTCTTTTTAGTCGATTTAAAACTGTTTCAATCATTTGTCTTCTTATTCTTATTGGCGTTATTTGTATTTTTATCTGACACCAATAGGCCTAAAATTTACCAGAGACATGAAATTTGCATCACGGATTCAATCATTTAGAATCTCAAACGCGCGTAACTAATGAAGCCGACTGTTCAGTGCGATCAAACAGGCCCAGAAACGCCCCCTTGTGTTTGCGGCGGGGAGTGCAGCCTTCATTGCGGAATGAGGAAACGGCGCGGGCGCGGCCGCGGGAGGGGACCGGGGCGGAAATTTGTCACACCAAACTCTACAGATTTTCCATGGCAAAACAAACTGCCGCCAATTATATTGCCTGTTCGTCTGATACGAGAGCAAAGTATACCATGTTAAAATATGCCGGCTTCAGCGATACGCCCAGTTAGATATGAGATAAACATAACGTGAGCCTGAAATATGTGCATAGCCAGACATGCTCCATGTTAAAGTATTCAAACCTAATAACCGGGTCTTTTGAAGAGCTGAATTTGTATAGATCTTCGGTATGTTCTTTCCTAGTTTAAGAATACTCCCAGTAGAAAAAATGGGGAAGACATATGCTTTAAGAAATTAGTGAAGGGGATAAAAGTTTCGAGGGATCGACTCACGGTACAAGTTTTATTTCAGGGAAAACCGGGCGGGTTACCACTTGGGACACTCAGATCGATACTGAGCTAAGCGACAATAGTGCGAATGCTTCTTACGTCATGCACGTGCGCTGCGTCATGGAGAGAAAGAATTTCCTGCCGGAATGAATAACGAATGCATCACCCACGGCGGTGGAGAGATCAGTATTTGGGGAGGGAGGAGGGGACACTATTTTAATATAAAAAGGTAGATTTAATAGGGGGATGAATTAAGCCAAAGTAAATATTGGGGGCGGTACATCAGCCAATTTCTAGTCTTGCGTATCATTGTGCTGTAGGAAAACAAACTGCGTTACACGTCTGACTAATTGACATTTAGCGGACTTTGCCTAGAAGTCGCACAGAGACCTAATCTCCCGCTATCAGCAGTTATGACATGCGTTAAAAGTTAAACATTCCCCCGGGACAGGATTGAGGCAGACACGACTGACTCGTTTCCGCTGGAAGAATTTGAATTACGAGTCTTTGAGGCTGCGTAAGGCCGCCCCCCTGGTGTTCAAGACAGCTTCCTACAGCTGGAAGAAACCGGTCAAATCTTACTTGATGCAGTTGCAGATCAGCGTGTCCCTGACTTGAGAAGCCACTCAATGTGCACCATCACACTCCAAATAAGCCAATACACAACTCAGAACTGATTCCTTTTTGTTTTATTTCAAAGGCCATGCAGTGCCTCGTGTTAAGATCCAAACATATCACTTCCAACATTACAATAAACCAGGAGGACTTGCATTGACTAGTACAAAAAGATTGACTAAGGTTACAGCGGAATGTAATAAAAATTAAATAGTAAAATGAGTGCACCGTTACTATGGCTGCCCCATAGATCACATGACCCTTTGTTAGAGGTGTAGAATGTTGTATTGATCCTGCTGTAAAAAAAATAAATCAAAACAGAACAAGTACAATTTTTGGGTAAAGGATATTGAACTTTTAGGATAAAGCAATAAATTACCCCTACAGTGTGCATATTTCACTGTGGGAATGCTGGGGGCAGGGGGTAAGGGACCATTGGCTGCGGGGGCTGCTGTGGAGGCTGCTGGGGGGCGAAAGGGAATTGGGGGTGGGCCATGACATCGGGGGCAGCACCTTGGGCTGCAGCAAACTGCTGGTTCTGGAAGTTCTGGGCCCCAAATGCAGTGGCCTGGCTGGCGGTAAAGGCTGACTGTCCGTTACTGCTGTAGGCTGCCGCGTAGGCAGCACTGCTAGCGCCGATGCCAGTGTCATAACCGCCGGCCGCGTAGCCTCCGTTCTGCGTGCTGGTGCCGAATGCCTTTTTTGGTCCGCTGTCGAATCCCCTGTCACCGTCTCGGTCCCTAAAGCTGCCGAAATCCCTCCTGTTCGAGTACCTGTCCCGTCGATCATCCCTATAGCCGCCACCTCTTCCCCCCCTTGAACGACCTGTGAAAAAACCAAAACGATTTATAGGCACCAAAACAAGGATGGACCCACACTTTAAGAATCCATAGGAAGCACCCCAACGGAAACTCTGCCCCCCCCACCCAACCCCACACAAGGGGGGGAAAAAAAAGGAAAGTCTGCAGATGAACCACAGGTGTTGTATCTCACCAATTAAATTTACCTCCTCTGTCTTCTGCCATCTGGAGGAGTTTTGGATTGATGGCTTGGTTTGCCTCACGCAACACAGACACCAGGTCGCTGGCCTGCCTCATGTTGCCAGGGGTGAAGAAGGTGTAGGCGGTGCCCGTCTTCTGGCTGCGGGCCGTGCGGCCGATGCGGTGGATGTAATCCTCAGAGGAGTTGGGGTAGTCGTAATTGATAACGAACTTCACATCTTCCACATCTGCACATTGCGGCAAGAAAGGCCAATGGGAGTTTACATAGAGGGCCAAGGAGAAAAAAAAAAAAAATCACTATCAGCAAAGTGTGGACACCAGCAACAGAAATTAAGCAAAATTTAAAGTTCTACTCCAGTGGGAATACTAATGCGGGGAGACGATGCACACTCCATTTTGGTGCCAAGACACCAACCCCACCCCCCAAAAAAAATTTAAAACAATTAAAAAAATCCAGGGTTAGTCCCCCTCCCTTACAAAGAAATGGATGAGTCTTACCATTAAGGAGTATGCATTCACTAGTCCATTCCCAATGCAGAGAACTCCCCAAATTGTCAAGTGACTTCCGGATGCTTCTACGCAGTAGGGCCACTATGAGCACTGTTGCCTCCTTGCGTGCAAACAGGACCTTTCAGATGGTAAGTCTTTCAAGGTCCGTCCCACTTATTTATTTGTAAGCTTTCTACACAAGGCCACACTGCATGTCTTGCCAAGATTAGGTACAAAGTCTGAGGGGGAGGGCAAAAAACAAAGGAGGCAATCCCCCCGCGAGCCATAAAAAAAAAAAAAAGAAAAAGAAAAAAGAAAAACTGCATCCCTCAGTCTCATCTAGGCAAGATCGTCCAAGAAGCCAGAGTTCACTTGAGAAAAATAAAATTCACGTTGGCAGGTCTCGACATGACAAACAGGCGAGGGAGGAATTTCACTGCTCATATTCCGTATTCTTGGGATGTCCCCGTGTCACTATGGGTGCCAGGTGTCAATTTTACTACAGAGGTATGCAATTAATGCAAAATTCCAGGGATTCAGGCACAAGAAACCGTAGGCTAGCTGTTCAAAATAGCGGAAAAAAAAAGAAAAAAGGAAACGCTGTCCAACTTCTGGCCTCGTGATGCTTTAAACACAAGGTTCTGAAGTTTGAGCTGAACAGACCTGGGCGAACAGTTTTTGACCACAGCTGTGGTCAGAGCACAGCTCGGTTACACCATGCCTACAGCCAGCACGGCTCTGCACTTGACCCTTGACCCCTGTACACGACTGGGTGGCACCTGTCAACAGGACATCTCGGATTGAGCTCCGTTCCCCTCGCGTGGCCGGGGAGCGTCATGCCTAGGCCCTGCCACAAAGACTGCACCTTCAGGCGAGGGAACTCAGAAAATGCAGAGAGCGTTAAAGGAGGAACCTCTCTTTAAAAAGGCATTGCGCGTAGACCGTATTTTTGGTGGACACTAACCGAGACCTCTCGAAGCAACATCTGTGGCAATAAGGATGGGCGCCTTTCCAAATTTAAACTCTGCAAGAAGGAAAAACAAGAAACACCATTAGCTGAAGCCAAGGCACCATCTGCGGGAATATCGAACATATGCAAGTCAGGCATGGACATACCATTCAGAACCCAGTCCCTCTCCTGTTGACTCTTATCACCATGGATGCCCATTGCTGGCCAGCTAGAGACACAGATTATTCATTTTAAAACCCCACAAGTTGAACCATCTTTAGATACTTGGCTATGACCAAAACAGATCCTTACCCATCCCTTCTCATGCGCCTTGTGAGGTCGTCACATCGCCGCTTTGTCTCCACAAAAATGATGGTCTTGTTCTCCTTCTCGCTCATGATCTCCTCCAGCAGGCGAAGAAGTCTGAGGAAGAGGGGAATAGATGGGGGGTAAAAGCAGGAACTGCAGTGCCTCAGATTGGGGGGAGAAATGAGGCAAGTGATTAGGTTACTAATGATGAAAACCTATAGCCTGAAAGACCAAGACCATATTTAAAAAGCTTCAACTTTAGACAAAATACAGAACGTAAAGCGTAACATGGGTGTGAAAACTCACTTGTCATCCTTCTCTCCATCGTTGCAGACGTCAACGATTTGCAGGATGTTGTGATTGGCGCTCAGCTGCAGAGCGCCCACGTTGATCTGCACGTACTCCTTCAGGAAGTCCTCAGCCAGCTGCCGCACCTCCTTGGGCCAGGTGGCGCTCCACATAAGCGTTTGTCTGTCAGGCTGCAGATGGGAGACCATTTAGATTAGGATGCGGCCACCGGCGGGGAAAGGTCAAGGTACCCGAACGGGTCGGTGCTTACCCTGATTTGGTCCACGATTTTCCGGATCTGAGGCTCAAACCCCATGTCCAGCATCCGGTCAGCCTCATCCAGAACCAGGTAAGTGCAACGTCGAAGGTTAGTCTTTCCTGCCTCCAGGAAGTCGATGAGACGTCCGGGAGTTGCAATACAGATCTCCACACCTGGAGGAAACAAACATTAGGGCGTTCGACTTGGCAAGGCTTAGCAGAGACAGTCTCATTGGGGTCCTTCAGATCTCGGCAATCTCACAATACCTCGCTCCAAGTCACGGATCTGTGGTCCTTTCGGGGCACCGCCATAGATGCAGGTGGATTTCAGCCGGGAAGCTCTCCCGTATTCAGCAGAAACCTGCTGAACTTGCTGCGCCAACTCTCGAGTTGGGGCCAGAACCAGGCACTGTGGACATAGACACTGTTAGGGGACCAGTTCTCTTTCTTTGAGCAGAAAGATCAAACTATGGTCTTCACTTACAATTGGGCCATCCCCATGCTCCAGAAAAGGCTGGTGGTTAATATGGACAATGGCTGGCAACAAGTACTGTGGAATTAAAACAAATGTTTATTGCAAGTGATCTACAATGCAGTAAGTACAAGATGTCAAGCTAGAACACACAAGACTACAGTACAGCTTGGAAGTAAGAGCTTAGCATGAATTTTAGTACAATATTTATCCAAACAATAGTATGAATATTTATGAGATCTCAGGAAATATAAATTCACAGCTTACACCCCCACATTAATACATACCACAAATGCCAAGCACCCTACATATCTAACTGCACTACTTGGGGTACTCAGATGTCCAACCCCTCCCCAGAACATCAGGAACCAAGGGGTCGCTCACCGAAAGGGTTTTGCCAGATCCTGTCTGCGCAATTCCCACCATATCCTTGCCACTCAAAGCCAAAGGCCAGCCCTGAGCCTGGATGGGCGTGGGTTCTGAGAAGTTCTGCTTGGTGATTACGTCCATCACGTATGCTGGAAAGATATGGACCATCAGTTTCTGAAAAGCCTTCGTGCAGCATATTACTTTAAAAGAATGGGCTTTACTTACTTGGGAAGCTAGCTTCATGGAACTTCATTGTAGGGTTTGGGCAATCTCTACCTTTCACCGTGATCTCTTTACTTCTCCTGTACTCTTCAACCTCTTGCTGCATTGCGAAAAATAGGACAAAAGTTACAGAATGTTATTAAAAACTTAATTCTCCATCAGTGACACAGGGTAGCCTCCCACATACTGGTAAATAGCACTCCCCCGGGGAATCGGAGCAGACTTACAGCCGACCGCCGGGTCACATCAGGGTGCTCCTGGTAGAAGTTCTTCTCGAATTTGGGGAGTTCCTCAAGGTTCCAGTGCTTCTTACGCAATCTTTCGCCCGGATTGCCGTACTTTCCGGAGGATCCCCCACTCCTGCTACCCCCGAAACGAGGTGGTCCACTGCCATACCTTATCAAAAAAATAAAAAAAAAAAAAAAAGATTATTCTTGATTTCAGTAAATGAACAGTACACCAAGCCAATGTTAGAACGAAATACGAATACCGAAGACCGTATGCCGGGGTGGGGGGGGAAATAACGTGCACTGCAGAGGCGCTTAATAGATCTCCACAACGCTGACCAGGAAATTTAATTTTTAAATTTACGAAAACGCGGATATTTAACAAATCATCGCTTGAATTTTAGGAAAGCACATACAGTGGAATGAGAACATTGTTCCTGCGTCACATTTTTAAGCGCTGCCATTTTCTCTCTGCCCAGCAGAGGAACAAAGGAAACCGGCCGGCATTTTGAGATCCCTTTCCGCCACATGGCGAACACACCGAACGAGGGGCCTGGCGCCTTTGCCGGCCACCGCTTTCACGTTATGTAACAACTGAACATACGATACTGCTAAATGTCCTGATTCTGTCCATTCTGTCGTATTACGATTATACCCGACCAACTTCGTCTTTTAACAAAAATGAAGATAATGACTTTAAGCCAAGGGGGGAAAAAAAACACCATTATAGCAGAATTTTTTACCAAACCGAGTGTCCATAGCTAGGCATCACAAACAATATACACCACGCGCAACACGAACGAAATTTTATAATTAAGACTGTTCCTTTAAAACACAGGGTGTACGTTAATTATATGAAATTTCCACAATGTAAAAACACAATGGACGTATTTGGCAAGAAAAAGGATTTTTACCCTCTGTCTCTCCCACGATCTCTGTCCGAATAACCAGGCATAGTGTAAACAAAAAGTAAAAAATAAAAATACTGTACTAATCGTTAAAACAAAAGTACCTAAGTGGACCCGGCTAGCAGTGATGATGCTAAAAATGCCGGTGTCTTTCCTATAACAGCCGGTTTATATCGCAACAGGAAGTCCAGCCTCACTTCAGCCGCCGGCAGATGATGTATCAATCCGCCAGAAGAATGGCACTATTCCGTCTAACTGCCTGCCGCGGCAACGCTTTTCTGGGCCTATGCATTACATCAAAACTAATACAAATACAAATTAATGTAGAAATTATATAAATATATACTACTTTGTAAAATATTTTCGAATTATGAGTGTCTGCATTGTTGGAATGAATGAAATACGTTTATAATGTGCGCCATTATCCTTCTGTATTCCTTCTCATTGCAAATTTAAGAAATATCTTTTGTTCTTATAGTAAGAGCTCGCATATTGCAGGAGAAATGCAGATGAGTTTATATCCTAACATGTATGCATTTATAAAATGTTAGTGTTGCGGAATCATTGTCTTTCATAAACAATATCTTTGCCTATAACCTCGGATCATCCCTGTAACCCAGTAATATTTCCGTTCTCGTTGTAACACGTTTCAACGGGCATCGACGTGTAAATTGTGCTACACTGTGATTTGTAAAGACAAATCATTAGATATCCGGTATGCATAAGCTAAGCCGCCAAGTTTCGTGGCAATTTAAAGGGTAGGTTGTGCATATTTTACGAATAAAGTGATACTTATACTGTAAATTGGTCACATGCAACACCATGGCAACGTTCCCTTCATTTTCCAAAAGTCGACCACATGCAGGGTTACCAACTTTGGTCAGCTGATCGGAGTGAGATTTTAAATTCAAGACAAGCATGCACATGTATGTAACAGGTTTATTACCTTGTAAATAGTCTATAGGGTTTGCAAACTACCCCAACGCTTTTGATGTAGCTAATTTTAGATTTAAAATGGAATAATGTACATTTGGCATAAGATTTCTTGCACGAGCGTGAGTGTCACACCGAACGCGTGAGAGTAGGCAACCCTGGAACAACCTGCCTGGCAGACAATATACCGAGAGACACGCCACCGATGAACTAGCAGATTAGTGGCAATACAATTCCCGTATCACTGAGGCACCTGCGAGATCAGGCCGCCGGCGCTTCCGGTTACAGTACATGACGTCAGCAGAAAGGCTGGGCTCCCGGGCCTCGTGAAATAGCTTTAGGACATACACGTGTTAAGAATACACATTGTGACATTCACATTTTATAATAATAATAATAATACAAATTGTATTTTCTGAACTTTCGATATTCATACCGGATCAAGAGATGTAAAGATGTATTGATGTTTCTAGATTTTAGAACAAGATGTTCTCATAACGCGTTATAAAAAAAAAATCGGAAATAATTACAAGTTGCCGCGTCACTCTCTGAAGTGCTTTCAGCTTCCTGGAAGTTCGCGTGAGCCGCTAATTTGAATATAAACACCACAAAATCCGTAATTACTTTACTGATTAAATATTAAACATGGATTCGAAAAAAACACGTTGGATTATGAAAAAAATATAGCAAAGTAATTACACAGCAATTAAAGTTTTGAGTCGCAGAAATGAACTTATGAGGTTTATATAAATACCAAAATGATTTGCATTACATGTAATTTACTGAAATGCTTTCCAAGTCTACTAGTCTTTGTAAATGTTTTATTGTATGTTGAGATAAAGCCTAATAACCGTATACTCGCTTGAACACTAACATATAACGGCTAATATGTGGGAGTGTAAAAGAAAATATATTAATATTGTAACGTAGAATAAAACACATTGACACCTATTTTAGTCTCTTGAAGTCTCAAAAATGCTTCAGAATAATTCTTGCCTTCTCAGCTTTAGCTCGTGTTTTTAGTCGTGTTAATATTCTCAAGGGTTCAATTCCCACAAGAACCGTAATCCTAATGTTAACTTCATGCAGTAGGCCTGCGTCACGTTAATACGACGTCCGACAATTCTGCTTATTTGCTTCCAATTGTATTATTTCCCACCTTTTTAATCAGGTTCACTTGTTTTTATTAAAGGCAGATTTGTTTAATTTCAAAGCATACTGCTAACTATTTTTTTTCACAGGCAATATTAAAGCAAACGTTCAATTTCATAGGATAATTGCATCCATTTTTGTAACTACCTCTGTCTATGATCCCACTATCATGTTACATATTGACTGAGATACATTAACCACAGAAAGACACAGATGTGGCTACATCTAACTCATAACGAGGGCTAAAGGAATATATACCTCAAAATCATCAATTAGTGTGTAAAATGCCTCCTGATGTTACCAGCACCAGAGGTTGTATGGGAAATAACACCAGGATTTCTAGCATCAGATGACGGTGGACAAGGTTAGACTGGCTATCTGGCATACCAGGGAAAATTCACAGTGGGAGAACCCCATGGTTGGCACAATCTACCTTGAGGTGTGGAGGACCCCCCAAGTCCTGAACCGATTTGCAATCCCAACCCAGTGCTGTTGGTGAAGTCAATCAAAGGGCATTAAACTCTGGTCTCTGGTATGCAGTTCATGCTTTTTTATTCATTAGGGGGCGCTAGCAAGCATGACAATACTGTACCTGTGAAGTTTGCCAGAGTTTGTTCTACCATCATATTTTATAGGTCCTAGCTGTGGTTTTTAGGGATCTACAGTTCTGTGAAGACTAGTTATCTCGCACCACATACACAAACACACATGTAAATAAAGAGACCCAAAACACCGTATTATAAAGGAACTCCTGTTCCACAACAGTATATATTTTATTGCTCATCCTCTGCATGTGTACACAATGTTACAGTTAAAAAAATGTTTTCAAGCTCACAGAACAGACAGTGAATGTTGTAAACACACATACTGTAATAAATACAAACAAAATGGACGTTAGTAAAACACAGAGGCTTAAAGATGAAGACAAAACAAGTCCAGTCGGTACTAATTCTAGACAGAATACTAGGAAAGTACGGGGTTTTGTAAAATAGATCACTGGGTCAACAATGTACGGCTGTAAGAATAGTGCACTGTAGTAGAACCAATGTATCCATGAATCATTCGGAATGATCCATTGTAATGCAATGACATTCCCGAAGTGGAAGCAATCCGTATGCACGCAGTACCTACATACCTGCGCGTGTACATTCACGATCAGTACATACACTATCTGGTAAATTGATGGAAGGTACCACGACTTGCAGCTTGTATGTGTGCAAATGGGATCGTGTTTTTTCTTTTTTCAGTCCCCCCTATTAAGTTAACATAAATTAAAAGTTCTACGTTCCACATATGTGAATCTTATACTGTACAAAGCCCAACCTTGGAATACGTAATTTTCTCTATTGAGAGTTTTTACATTGCACACAGTTTTACATACATTGTTATACATATATATATAAAATCAATATTCATTTTGAGTGATTTCAAATGCTGCAAACAGTTCATGATCTGAATAGATTCCCATCAGGTGTAACAAAAAAGCACATTCAACAATTATACTAAAAAAAAAAAATTATTAAATCATAGCTGCTGAGCTGCTTGCAGGGCGTGCGCGTAGGATGTATGTGTGCTGGGCTTACATCATTACAATCCTCTTAAAAGACCAGGAGTTTGGAAGACATGCTCAGATTGGAAGATGGGAGATGGCCCCGCCTTCAGACACCAGATTTCTTATGAAAGAACAACTCAACATAGTGTTTAAGACATGCTATCATGAGACATATTTTGTACTCATGTACCCACAAGTGAGTTAGCTTAAAATATATTCTTCATCGAAAGACTGCAGCTCCTGAGAACAGGGTGCGAGGTCTGGTGGGTATTTAAGGACTTAAGACGTGTCAGTGTAAGCAAAGGATAGGCAGATAAGCAGATACGAGCCATCGTACTTGCCAATGGAACACATCTTTGGAGTAGACCGGTGCTTCCCAATCCGCTCCCCAGGGACTGGCAGCTCCCTGCCAGACAGTCCACCTACCGGGAGCTGGGAAGGAACAAAAACATGGACCGTCTTGCGGGTCCCTGAGGACTGGATTGGAGTAGACACTGGAGTAGACTATGGCATGTTACCAGACATTTGAAACTGACGTGACAAAAGCACCTACTGCTCCATATTTTCTTGTAAAGTGCTCTGAAATTACAAGGCAAAATGCCCACCTTCAGGTTTCTCTCACCCAAAACACGCAGGGCAAAAGGCATCAGGACGGCCAGGATCACGCTTCTGTCACCCAGACTGGACAGATCATAATTTTTTCTTAAGGACGCCGAAATTAAACACTTAATATGTCTTCTGGGAAATTATTTAGCACCAACCTGGTCTAGTTCAATAAGCAAACTGGCAATAAGGACTGTACAAAGAAAGGTCGACCCTCTACAGCTCCACGGTAACTATGATTTTGTTGGTTAAATGCTAAATTTAATAACAGACTGCATGGAAGAGGTGCATAATATATAAAAGAACACTCAGTCAGTGCAGGTGGAGGAGATCGTCCCTTCAGCTCCTCTCAGCTTGCTGTCAGAGTGGTGAACTTCATTCAAGCTTATGTCCCATTCACAAAAAGTCTAGCATTTAAAAATGAATACTTTGACCTTTATCTTTACAAAAAAAAAAGTATTGGAATAATTTGTTAAAATTTCCTATTTTTTTTTTCTTTCTTTACAGTTCTTACCATATAAAAATAATTCAAGCAATCAAACAAACAGGAAACTAGTTCAGCTGCCAGGCTGGTCTCTGGAGCACCAGGCTAGACCCCCCCCCCTCCACATCCCCTCTCTGCTGCTTGTGGAGTCTATGTATAGAACACTGTCCCCACCTTTAATGCTGATTAGGGTGCCCCTGCTCCTGTGGGTCCAGGGCATTAGCAGTCATCAATGTTTTTAGCAGCTGAAATAGGAAATTACAAAAAAAAAAAAAAAAAACAAGGTAGAGTGTAAAGATGGAGGACTGCAGGCGGAGCCAGACGCTGGGACGTCTCAGACCTCGCTGTCACGTGCCTCTCTGCCCCCGTCATTCCACAGCGAAGCCGCACGTCTCCTCGATGGCGGTCAGCAGCTTATCGTACAGCTTTTCGTAGCTCTCGTAAGGCGGAATGTCGATCCGGTTGAAACTACAGAAGCAGTCGGACAGACAGGTGTGGTTAATCTTGGTTGCAGCTCGCATTGCGCGCTGTGCTGCAGTTTCGCATGGTCGGGAGGCTGCGACGGCACCTCTCCTGCAGAGTCAGCTCACCTCACTTTTCTCAATTCCCCGCACATATAGATATTATACCGATATTAAATGTTGGTCAAATCAACCCGGTTCCCACCGGCATATTAGGTTAATCTGTAATGTGAAACAGTTTCAGAAAACATATCATTCTCTCTAATGCTCACACGTTGCTGTACATCAAAGACATTCCATCCATCCATTTTCTGCAACCACTTATCCTATCCAGGGTCTAGAGCCTATCCCAGAGGCTACGGACGCAAGGCAGGGAAAACCCAAGATGGGGTACCAACCCATCGCAGGACACACTCACACAACCTCCCCACATACATGCACAACTACGGGCAATTTGGTAACTTCACTCACTGCTTTTTGGACTGTGTGAGGAAAGAGTACCGCGAGCAAACCCCACGACGACACGGGGCACTCCAGGCACTCGAACCCCATGGAGCCAAGGCGGAGACTCGAACCCCCGTCTCCGAGTTGTGAGGTGCCAGTGCTACCCACTGCACCGCCACATTGGCTCATAGTGCCACTGCATTTCTGAAAGGCACTTAGCTAATGGGCTCAGCAGGATTTCTTCTCCGCTCGTGTCACTGGAGAGTACAGATTTACCAGGTGTGGGCTTTGGGCAGGTTGTTGGTGTCAGCGTCGATCTGGTGGATGGTGAAGAGTCGAGGTCCAGCAGCACCTGCAGAAGATGCACGGTGCTTTAGAAAGATGGCCCAACACACACACACACACACACACACACACACACGTAGGGTATACCTATCCTTATGGGACCCGCTCATTCACTTCTATG
>JAODJX010000048.1:3444252-3460015 GCA_026776945.1 Isichthys henryi | reverse complement strand
CCCCCCCCCCCCCCCCCCCCCCCCCCCCCCCCCCCGCCCCCCCCCCCCCCCGCCCCCCCCCCCCCCCCCCCCCCCCCGCGCGCGGCGGCCACAAGAGACAATGGGCGTGGTACAGCGAAACCGACCTGCTGCGGCACAGTGAGCAGAAGTGATCAAGTATAGGAATCAGGCCACTAAACCCAATACCAATGCCCAGGGAGCTCACATGCAGGGAGCTTCATCGCGTATATAAATTGCCCTTCCATTGCCAGGGAACTTTTTTTTCAGGATACAAAAACCATTGCCCAAATAATATTTTATAGAACACCCTACAACACAGACTGGCTTTGTCCTTTAGCACTGGAGCGTCTGGATCCGTTTTTGCATAAATAGGTCACCCCCTTCTTGAAGAATAAGGAAACTGTTAGGCCTGTACAACATTTATATATTTAGACCCACAGTGAACAGATACATGATCTGTTGCTCACTCTGATGTTCTTGTCCGCGCAGAGCGGTACTCACGGAGATCGCTCGCATCATTCGGCCCGAACTGAAATGTACGTGTTATCACTGGACAGCCCACTACAGGACACCTCCCCTCAGACTGAATAATTCATTACATGTTGTGGCTGCATCACCAAGCTGAGCTGAAGTACAAGGTACGATTATCTGTAGTGGCTTCTGCTGAAATAAAGGTACTCTTTATATGCACGGCGCCACAATTACAAGCCATCTGGCAGACCGTGAAATAGTTTGTACATTAGCAGAGATACACTGAAGTGAGAGGGCTACCAAAAGATTTGTTGTGGTGTCAATTGCAGCACCCATCATGGGCTGAGAACTTGAGCAGACAGTTTACTTTTTAGACAGACAAATCATGGATCCTATCATACTAAACTTAGCAGTCCTCATTGACGCATCTTAATTCAGCAGCAATAGTAATAATAATCATCATCACTACAGCTGTTTCAAATGTAGCTTCGCCCCATTGATTAACAGAATTATAACGCTAGTTTAAAGACTTCGGTTGTAATTCATCAGGTTGGCATCGTATGAATGTAACGGATCCGAGACGTATCTTTACACATGAAAGAACGACACTCTACCCATTGTCTTCAAACTAAAATGACCGCCACTAATATGAGGATTTAATGAAGTCCCAAATCCCTAAATAATAAAGCTGTTGTGCCCGTCATTCCGGGGACACACCACACTCCACAGTATTTTCTTGGCTTACGTGCTCCGATTTGAATGGGTTTAGATACGCGAATCAACTATGAAACTTAAAGATCTCTTCGTCCGGAATACAGGCCTTTCTTGTTTCATACTTTACATGATGTAACAAAAGTTTCGAGGGAAATCCTGAAGATGATAGTTGTGCACAATTTCATAATTAAGTTTGTATTCGATGTGATTTCTTTTTATAATCTTCAGAAACTCTCA
Organism: Isichthys henryi; assembly: GCA_026776945.1. NCBI lineage: Eukaryota > Metazoa > Chordata > Actinopteri > Osteoglossiformes > Mormyridae > Isichthys > Isichthys henryi. The sequence continues at coordinate 3,458,593 of JAODJX010000048.1, read as the reverse complement.
TCCCCAGTTGCTGCCCGATAAGTGCATCTGAAAGAGATCAAGTTAACCGACGCGTGCGCACACATGTATAGCGTTTTATAGTCTTCCGAGCAAGTTTCGATTTGGCGATTAAGGTGCGATTAAAACACCGGCAATACACAGTTTATATTATATATCATTCCCTACTTCTAAGTAGTCACCCAAATGCTCAATGGACTCATTGCCCGTTCACGACACAGACTGGCCCTTATCCATTCATACGCATTCGTGATCTTTTAACAGACAAACCCAGTGGAGACAGTCTCATACATCGCATTTCGTCGGCGAAACAGACCACTACCGCGGCGACACGTGAATTAATTCTGTGAAAATATACAAGATCATAATCTTAAACTCTCGGCATAAATGTTAATTCTATATTTACACACGCATGAAACAATTATTTTCTTCTCGGAGTCACGCCGACATCCAGTTATCCTGTTTGATTTGTTGCAAGGCATGACTGCAATTAAAGAATCCCCACAAATAAAACCCATCAAATACCGGTATCGCAAACACGCACGAATATGGCACTTAAAGGAAAGAGTTTAAAAATAATCTGTAGCCAAGATAAACAGCGAGAAGCAAAGACTTAAACGCTTAGGTGGTTACAAAAGGGGTAGTATATTAACAAGCTAGTTAGGGAAACGAACTTTAAAACGTGGTATTTATCAAACGTTATTAGCCAACGTTACACTATATCGTCATGGGAACATTAAACCAGGCGCTAAAGATTCCGTTGTGCTTTTCCCGAAGTTACTTCAGCCCGCGAAGTTGTTTCTAGATATATAAGCTTGTCGTATTTGGATATTTTCCCCTATCGTCAGCCCTTAATGAAACACGTAACGTTTTTTTGGTCGTCAGTTCTGAAAAGCACACAAACAATGACTCCCCTCATCCCCCTAACATGTAGCAAAGGCAAGCTGCAGCGCTACAAAGAAACCCGCAGGAAGGATCCATTTGCAGACGTGAGCACCATGGACGTTTTCAAGAAATCCTTACCTGTTAGCCGCAATTTTACCGGTCCGTTTCTCCTAACCCCCTGATTAGACATGTCCCTTCGTTTTCCAGTTTGACGTGCGGCCGCAGAATATTATCTATATGATCCCTTAAGTAGGTCTTTCGCCAGTTTCACAGTGAATAAACAGTAATGGAGTCACGGCATTGTGGCCCGGATGTGCACCGCGTTGCCATTTACACACGCCAGCGTCGCGCGCGCGCTTCCACACAAGCACGCAGCCGTCGGACTCGCCAAAGCAACGCTTTCTAATTCGTTCGCCGTTTCGCGTCGTCCGAACAGAGGAATGCCGTCGCCAACCCCTTCGGCATCTTCATTCAGTAGCAGCGGTTGAACATGTCGGACCGGGGAAGGCGAAACGCAGCAACGCCACCGCCGCCGAGCTCCAATGACTGAGCAAGCGAGGATTCGCGGAGCCGTCCTGGCCGGACCATCCTTTGAGGCGGCCGAGCGGCGGGTAGGTGACGTCATCACCTCCAGAAGGACCGCCACTGCGTCGGCGCAGCCCCCCTAAATCCCCTTGAATGGGGAATATCCAAACGCCCACTCCCCGTTTACAATACCATTTGATATTCCTTAAGGTGCCCTTAATTGAGCCAAAATAAATCAAACAAATTTCTAATCGTTTATTTACATTAGTGACTTTATGTACAGTACAGGGAGTTATGACACACATAAAAGACAAACTAATGTGCATAAACAGGCAATCCACGTATTTAAAAGTTGAAAGTGCTTTTGTCATCTGAAATGTTAAATGCATAACCTTCAGCTGTAGTTTCTGGGGCCACAGTCAGGTCTTCCTCTTCCTGTAAAGGAAGAAAATACATCCATTATTTAATAAGCGGTACACAAACCCACCAGATGCACATGTAATAGAATAAATAACTTTAAGGCACAATATAGTTCAGAAATTTATCTACTGAGCTACAACAAAATTTCCCAGGGCTTTGAACCCGCATTTGGGTCAGTCTCAAGTTCCATATGTCACTCACCTCGCCAGAGAAATACTTCTCAATCAGGTTGAGGGCTGCTCTGTAGATCATCTCATTTTCATGGGTCTGCAGGGCTTCAAGCCGGTCCAGTCCACCGCATTCCTCGATCATTAGACACAGCTTTTCGACCTCTCCGATTTTTTCACCTGCCTGAAAATAAACCAAGCCAGAAAGCTATAAATCACTTTGCATTCTGGGATTTTGAGTTAAGACCCAAGGCAGATAACCAACACCAACCCAAATAAGAAACCTTACCAACCATAATCCACGTGTTGCCCATACGATCCTTAACCCTAACTGCAAAGCTACCTCATACCAATGGTAACCCAAAATCTAAACCTCAAAATCAAATCAATACCACAGAAAAGATGGGTAATACAAAAAATCCCCTAACCCTTCCCTATAGCTAATGTCAACCCTAACGTAACTATCCCTAATGCTAGCCCTTATCATAAATCTAAGGTTACAGTAGCTTAAGTTCACAGTGAGGGTCCCTCTGTGGGACATGAACAGACACTGGCAACATACAAGAAAGATGTTAGAGATGGCGTCCAAGATGACGAGGATGGTTTTTCCATCTTTAGTGGATAGCAGGTTAAGCAGTGGTTCCAGTACGCTCTGCTGAACCAGGTACACAATCTGGTTAACAGTGCCTCCACAGGTATAATTCGTTACTGCCCAGACTGCCTCCTTCTGAGTCTTGTAATCAGCCTGGAAAAAGAAAAAAAGTAGTCATTTACATTTTGAGCCCCATCTACTGCCTTACTGAGAAATTGCACATGCTAGTCTTAAGATGGCAGCAACCAGCAAGCAGAGACATACCCTTCGCAGGAGATCTACAAGGAGAGGGACAAGGCCAGCATTGATGACCTCCTGGATCTGCATATCCTTTCCTGCAGTAATATTGGACAGGGTCCAGGCTGCCTCCTTCTGGATGCTGTTCTTGTTGTGACGTAACAGTGGGTGAAACATAGACAGGGCACCAGCATCCAGCACCATCTGTGTCTGCTCGTCCGTGCCGGTCACAATGTTGCCAATCGAGCGCAGCGATGGGGTCTGGAAGGTTTTTTCAAACACATGCCAGATGTCATTTAACTGTTGGCTATTTTGTCCAGTGTAAATCTCCACGTTTTATAGATTTTATTTACCGACTACTTGCAAGGGTGACACATGCACAAGTAGGTGGTCCTCTAGCTACATGTAGCCTCATCAAATCTCAGGAAGTGAACTACACTACACCCAAGCGACATTAACAGCGATGTGGGGCTCAATTATCCAGGCATGCAACTGTAAGCTACATTTGCTGCTCTTGTGACATAGCGTATGTTAATGTCACTACCTTATTAATAATTACAGTTATTCACTGGAGGAGGAGGGATTCCTGAAAGCCTTACCATAATGGAGATTTCTCCAGAGCCCAGCAACTGCACGAGGCGCGTCACAAGGCCCGCTTCCAGCACCACCTCAATGCGGTCATTTGGCCCGTCGGTGAGGTAGGACACGGCCCAACAGGTATCTGCCAGGACTTCCTTGTCACTTTGGTGCAGGAGTTGCACCAGCGTGGGGAGGATCTGCTGAACTGCAGCCAGTGGCGGCGCTGGGTTTTTATTGCGACAGAGGTTCGACAACGTCCATGTGACATTCCTCAGGTACCCAAGCTGTGAAGGGAACAGCACGTCATTATCTCTCTTGGCAGAATGTAACTGCAAAGACAGACCATATCCAAAATGTCTGAATTTAACAATAATTACATTATTCAAATGTGATTCTATCCTGGGAAATAGATCTATTCCCAAATAAATATTATTTTATTTGGCTGATGCTTTCATCAAAAGCAATGTAAAACAGTAGAAATAGGGTCAAGCAGTTCCTGGAGCAACTGGGGGCTAAAGACCTTGCTCAAGGGTCTAAAAATGATTATCTTTCTGCCGACCCTGGGATTTGAACCAAGGACCTTCCTGTCACTTGCACAGCATCCTAACCCACTGAACCCCCTGCCCTTCAGTTTTTATTCACTTTTTGTAGTAGTGCAGTACCATGACACCACCCAGCAGTTGGGGGGTCCAGTGGACTGCTCTGTTGCCTCCCGACTGCATGACTATATGTTTACATGCTTGCATGTTTTCCCCATGTCACATGACTTTCCTCTGGTTTCCTCTTGCACTCCAAAGATGCAAACATATGCATCATTAAATTGCCTGTGGTGTTAACCTGTGCGGGTAAATGCCTTGTAATGGACAGATATTCCATCCAGGGTGTTCCCCTGCCTTGTATTGCCCAGGGTAGGTTCCTGCAACCTTCTGAAGGTTCTCTAACTCACCGTGAACACTGAGAGATCAGGGACTGCAAGCTTGGACAGCAGAGCAGCCACACCCCCGTGTTTGATAACCTTGTCTCTGTAGGCCGAGCCATCACCTGAAAGGAGGATGCATTTCCAAATGAGCTTTATTAAATCCCATCACAACTTTTATTTGCTCAGTACAATGATACAATATAAAATTGTTAGCATAGCAAACATTTTAGTAAAGAGTACTTACCAGCAATGTTACCCAAAGCCCAGATGGCCTGCTCACTGACATGGACATCCGGAGAGCTGATTAGGTTTATGAAGGCAGGAACTGCCCCCCCTTCAACCACAGCTCTAGTCTGGTCTGATGTCCCAGAAGCAATGTTAGTCAGAGCCCAAGCAGCCTCAAACTGGATTGGGGGGCAACCTGCCACACCCAGGAAGCCAACAAACTTTGGGATGAGCCCAGCACTGATTATATGGTCGATTGGGGGGTGCCTCTCTCGAGACAGAAGTTTTCTGCAGTGACGAATATTGATACAAGATGTAAAAACGCACCGTGCACTGAATAATTTTAGCACTGGATAAAAGTTGCTTAAGAAAATTTTACCTGGCTGCCTGCGTGGCTTGCAACTGATGATCCAGATTGTTGCTGTTAACTCCAGCTACAATCTCATCCACGGTCCAGTGCTGGGCAGGCTGTAATTTTAAATTTGCATTTGAGTTATACAGAGTTATATTCATCGGAGGTCGCGTTTTAAGGAACCGTAATCATTCGATCATGCTGTGCCACCTAATTATCTTTATAGCGTAAATTAGTCTAACCTGTTTGTTTTGGCTCTTCTCCTGAAGCGGGGATGTAACCTCATCCGGAAAACTGCTGACATTCCTCCGTTTAAGAATCTGGTCGTCCTTCTTCGCCTTACGGAGCTCCACGTTGACTTCGATTCGCCTGCGCCGTAGTTCCTGCCGAAAGACAAAACTAAAACTCGTAAACACTCCAACGTATCAATTTCATAAGCAAGCATACTCAACACTATTCATGTGTACAGGGGAACTTACGTTTGCATCCTTTCCTTTATTCTTAAATTTGTTCAAACGAATGGCGTTCTCGTTTCCAGCAGACATATTTACCAGGCGGCTCAATGTGGAACAATCAGATTAGTATTTCGGTTTTTTTTTTTAACCTTAAACAGATGCAGAATAACAACATTTAGAAAGCAAAACAACGTTGAGGCATCTTTCTTCTTGCACTTTAAGATCCAAAAATACCAGATAGTCCAAGTGATGTGATTAGTTATACTATACGGGAAATTTTATTAGATATAAATACTAAGAAACAGATTATCTAGTTATAATTGATGTAATTTATATTAAATCTAAACCGATTTTCAGAACTTAACGACTTACCACTGCAGATAGATAGCTCTCCAAGTTTAGAAAGTATAACTGTCTGAAATGAAAAAGGGGTTTTTTAAATTGCCGGCAACAGTCACTCCTGATTGGTCAGTTCGGGTGAAAGCGTATTCCCATTGGCCTCTTTTGAAAAATCACACCTCGCTCCGGAAACGTTGTCAAGGGAAACGCATCTACTATCGCGAGACTGCAGTATTCGAAAAAGACGTCATCTAAATTTGTAATCCATCCCATTTCCCTCCTTCAGGCTAAAGTCATACAGATACCTACTTCACTATTAGCTGAAAATGATTGGAACAACACGAAACAAGCGCATTTATGGTCAAAACATAATTTAAAATTCAACTATTAAAAGAACTATTGTTAATTGCTACTGTTATTAAAAGTCATTCTTTTAAATCCACCATCGTAGCGACCCAGTGGCCTAATGGATAAGGCATCAGCCTCCGGAGCTGGGGATTGTGGGTTCGAGTCCCATCTGGGTCGGGATGACGTTCAGTCGTTTATTTATTAACAAAAAATAAATCTTACAAACATTGTTCTATGGTTTCGCTGTATTAAGAATCGCGCAGGAAGCGTAAATACTGCAATAGTACGTTTTTGCCCATACATTACAGCAAGACGGGAATATTCGATTCTTCACAAACATTTTTAGATGGGGTGGTTCACGCTTCAAAAGGACGCATGACTGAGTTTAGGATTTAAAACTGTACACTATACTCTTCTGAACTTTCGATGTTGGCAAAAGCACGTGGCAGCCCAAAACCCGATTGTTCACAGAACTGACTGAATAATTAACCAAACAATCTTTACGTTAAGTATATTGTTGAGCTACTCTTGGATAAGCTTTTGGCCAAAAGATACCACCATGTAACTAGAAGCAACTGAAGCACTAGCATACACACAATTGAGACTTTGAATAGCAATACATCATAAAAAAAAATCAGAGGAAGTATAAAACGCTTGTTCTTTTTCAAAGACCCCCAAAGAAGTTCGATAATATTCACTTAGAATGCAATATCACTGTTTTTCTCCATGTCATATTCTTCTTTAGTGATTTCAGAAAAAGGCACAAATAAATGAATTCTTAAAAACGTAGACAGCTTATGCTGAGTGGAGCTCTGCCTTTCGTTTTATTAGGTTCTTTAATTAGTACATTATTTCTTGAGTTGTAATATAAAAAATAAAAAGCACAAAATTCAGTATCTGACAGGTTGTACAAACAGAATGCCTTCAAATACATACTGCTTTTCAGCTTTCAGTCCATCTGTACAGTACAGGGATTTAAGTGTATTCGTCGTCTTAGCGTTCCTGCCTGATGTTATTCAGAAGCTCAACGGCACAAGTGCGATGCTGGGGGGGGGGGGGGGACACGACGACACCGTTTTAACTAAAGCGACCCTGTGTGAAATAATTGGAAATTTTATTTCACTTAATAACAATTAGAAGACATACGGGGGGGAGGGGTCAAAAACACTGCTGCATTGTAAATGTAGTTCTCAGAATGAATGTTTTCCACTCTTCTGCGAGGTACAAAAAGGATATACTCTGCACCATAACCTCCCTTTTTTTTTTTTTTTTTTTAACAGTCCTCATATTTATATATGGGGTTGGGGCGACTCTCCATATCAAAGCCACTTTTGTTCCACTTGTCCCATCATGGAGCTGACACCCACAGATTGCATTTTGAACCAACTCCCCCCCCCACACACACCACAACAAACCAAGTCCTTGAGGCAGCAGACCGCAAGACCGTTTGTGGGTCCGGTGCTTCCTTTTGGGGGTAACGAGGCTGGCTGGTAACAGGGAGGAGCTGGCTGGAGACCGCATCCAGGCACAGGTTTTAAACGTGCAGACACCCCCCAGCTTGCGTCGGTTTATTTAGAGCAAAGAAATACCCTGTTCTAAGAAGCTGGAGACTGTAGTTTGTTGTTATGAGACCTACAGAATATAGAAAAAGGGGGGAAAAAAAAGTTGAGGAGCCTTTAACATTTTATTAAACTTTCCACACTGGCCAAAGGAAAAAAAACAAAAATATACATGACAGGATGCAGAGGCGTCAAGCGTAACAGCTAAGGCACTGCAAGCTTATGAAAAAGATCAACACTTCGTGCACCTTTAGTAAACAAGAACACTACTTGGTACTGTAAAGCTGGATGAAGACTCATGAGGTGCCACTTGTATTATTTAAAGCAGTGTTTCCCAATCCAGTCCTCGGGGGACCCGCACTCGGTCCCTGTTTTTGCTCTCTCCCTGCTCCCTGACTGACTGAAGGTCCCTAAGATCCAGATTGGGAAACGCTAATCTGAAGCACTGATTTTTCTTTAACCATAAAACAATCCTTCACAAAAGGATTTAAGAGAATACGCCTTCTCACTATATGCGCAAACTGGCCAAAAAGTTTCTCACCAGAAGGGGCAAGCCACAATTTAAAACGACCCTATAAGGACTAGCATTAGCTCATGGGAGTTTTATTTACACAAAAATGTTCTTTGGGCAGAAGAAAAATGGTTGGTTACCTCTGAGCCAATCAGATAGAGGAGGTGGGCCCAAGCAACTAGAAGAGACGGGACCAACCAATCACATGCCTTGATCCCACCTACTATACAATTTATCCTTCTGCCCTCAGAACATGCTTGTGTAAGTAAAACTCCCGCGAGCAGAAGTGTATAAAGGTTGCTATCAAATCGTCTATACATGAGCAGATCAGCTTTAGGGCTGAGACAATGGAATGCTATGGGAAAGGGTGCTGCAAATCTGAACTTAATTTACATATCTCTCAATAAAATCTTTTTAAATATTCATATTTTATATATATATATATTTAAACAAATGTGAATACAAATGGACCCTCAAATAAAAACCAAAAATGCTTTAAAGCAGCATTATAATCCAAGTGCTTGTTTACTAACATATTACATGCACGTCTAAGGATTCACATTATATTTAGAGGTGATCTTTGTCATAGGTAGTAAAACAGTGTTTAAAAAAAAAAAAAAAAAATCAATTCCATTTAACTTTTTTTTTTGGGAATATGGCTGCCAAAACCACAACGCTCACTAGGCATACCAGGCATTTGGCGTATTGCAAAACGACTGGATTTTTCATTTAAACGCACTGGTTGCTCCATGCCCCCAGAAAGCAAACCCTATAGAATTTATGCTGTCCACAGAACAGCAAATTCCATGATTTAAACGATACAGTGAACCCCAGCATCCAGGTTAGATTCCAGCTATGACGTAACTTACGACGTCACAATCTGCAAGAAAGAGAGACAATGGATGTCGTGAATAAATGCATGCGGCACACACATAGACACAATGCAGGTGTTAAAGCAAGCCGCTTTCGCAGCACCATGACCGGCCTCAGAGGAAGGCGGAAGGTAAGGAAATGTACTATGAGTACTAAATGCCATGCTAGTGAAGTGGAGCGCAGGCAGGAAGATGGACGAAAGATAGGGGGAGACCAGAGGCCTGTGGACAGAGCGACAAACACTTACTTACCTGCTGGCTTTGAAAACTTTGAGCTTCTGTACAAAAGAGGACTCCAAGACTTCCGCGCACTGGTAGAAGGGCGAGTCACTGGGATTATAGTAGCGGCAGTTGTCAAAGATTTTGGTCACGTCCGCCACAAACTCCGTAAGCTTGCCGTAATACCGTTTCTGTACTCTTTCCTCCATCGTAGCCAGGTCTGTAAGAATATGGGATCAGGAACCGCACCACAGAAAGATGTTGCATTAATGCGAATGTAATGCGCTGTCGTGTTTATTACTGGATTTGTGGGGAAAATTTGTGGCGACGAGCGACCAGACCTCGCCAAACACCGTAGACTGAACTTGCACATACCCATTGGTTCCTTAATGACACCGTAGTAATCTGGGGCGTCGTTGGGATCCACAGGCTCCAGGAACGGCCACGCCATTTTGTGAGCCTGCCAAGCGAAATGTTCATGATGCACACTGACCACATGTGACCCAAGCTTGGGTAAAGCCCAGCGGGTCCCCATGAGACTCATGTGATACCAAACGATACCACTTGTTCAAAATCGGGCCCTTTATTAACTCTACTCTGCAGAAACCTGATATTCACAATTAGCTGTTAGCATGAAACCTAGAGGTGATGTGATTTTTGGACAATAGGTCCGCTTTTTTTCATTACTACCGAATGTTTAGGCCAGTCTTGGGGTCCCCGGGGACCCCCAGACGGCCCATTTTTGCTCCCTCTCCTTTGTATTCAGTGTTCATAACTGTTTGGTTAAGGCATTTTGGATGAATGAATGAATGAATGAATCTTTCATTACTGTGTCTTGTGCATTCTGTGCCCAGCCCACACTGGCTTCTAAGACATCAATAGTAGTGACGTACCAAAATTTCAGCAATCGAAAATATTCGGCAGAAAAATCCAAAAACTGAATTTTCGGTTCTGGCCACATAACTTTCTTGAAGGCCAGAATCACCGACTGAAATTATGACGGCATTTTCTCAACCCCCTTTAATTAACCTGCCCACTGTAATGTACTTCAGCGTACGACACCTTTCGTTTTAATTAATGGGCCAAACTCTCCCTCCCCCACCTTAGAGTGACCCTGTTGGTTAGTGTTGCACCAAAATGAATTTTTTACTATTAAACATCACAATTTTGGTCAGTAACTTTGGCCTTCACAAAAAGTTTAACAAAACTGCATTGGTCTCAGCAGGGGGCCCAGCGTGATAGCCTTTCATGAGGTCCAAAATCTCTAGCAGCACCCCTGGTAACCAATGGCATAACATTTTATGCACTAAGGGGTCTTTCATACATCATAGCTGTACAATAACATAACATCTAGCCTAAGAACCTAAAATACAATTTTGTTTGCTGGGAGTTTCCAAGGTCTATGTTGAGAAAAACCGGTAAAGCGTTTCATAAATCGTAAGGGTACATTTGGTATTTCAGTGCTGAAGCTCTCGGCCCCAAGTTCAGCTCCTGAGCCGGCAGACACCAGACCGGTCCAGGCCGTGTACCTGCAGAGAGCGCAGAATCCGCCTCAGGCCCTCGTAGTCTTTGTCGGTGAGCGGTGAGAGGACGGTCATGGTGTCCTCCGTGGACTGGCACTGCGGGCACATGTACTCGTCGATGTGTGTCGCTTCACTCTGCAGGATGCCCACGCAGCGGCCGTGGTACCAGTTCTGGCAGCGGTCGCAGCCGATGTAGAATCTGATGCAAGAAAGCCCCAGGATAGATGATGTTAGAGACAGATGTTATGTGATGTTTGTTAGGTTAGGTGTACTGTACTAAAATGCATTTTCACCTTCCGATACTTTTGCCTTACGATAGATTTATCGGATCGCAACCCGGGGAACTTCTGTACTGCTAAAAACAAACCAAATGCTAATACATTACGTAGGAGTATAATGCAGAAATGCTATTACATTATAATACAGTTATACAAGACAAAAAATTGCTTGCAGCAATCATGAAGGATAAACATGCGTATATGCAGTACGCAGAGTGAATGCTGAAAGGAAACGTGGTAATTACTGCGACTCGTCATATGGCGTTTGGCAGATGCAGTACAGCTCCTCTGTCTGGCCTTCCTGCGCCCGCTTGCACTCTCTGCAGACGTAGTCGTCCATCTTCTTGGCCTCCTTCTCTGTGACCCCCACGCACTCGCCGTGGAACCAGTTGGAGCAGAGGTCACAGCCGATGTAGAACCTGAAAGGGAGGCCAGAGACGGCCAACATGAGCATGCGACACCAGCTGGGCAGGAAGGGGGCTGTCTGTCATGAAAACTGGGCCGTCCTCCCATCCTCCATGAGAAAGGCCACTTCACATCGGCCCAGGGGAACTGAGTGTGCATGCGGAAACTCCTTTTTCAACCCACAATGATGAAATCTCGGCAATAACTGGCAAGAACGCGACGTTGGATGCCATCGTTGATGTTGCAGCCTTACTTCGACTCGTCGTAGGGCGTCTTGCAGACGCAGTACAGCTTGGTGTCCTTCTTGGCATCTTTAGAGGTAGCGGAGATCATCTTCTTCTTCTTGGCCTTCGCATGGTCCCGGTCATCGTCACGCTTGCGCTTATGAGAGGAGAGGGGCGGCGAGGTGGGGCTGGGGGAGAGCGCAGCTGCCAGGGCGGAGGCCACGCCAACCTGTGCTTTGTCCTTCTCTTTCCGCATCTTGGTGAGATCCTTCCTCAGCTCCTCCTAGAAGGGAGAGCAACAGTGCCCCTAGTGGTGGTCATGCGTTGCAAGCATCCTCCACCGTGTCCTCCAGGCCGTTGCCAAGGAAGCTGCACGAGTCTAAGCTTGTTAAAACTAAAACAAGCTCCACCCTCCATCTGCAGCATCGCAGTTAAGGACAGACCCAAAAGTTACATCCATGAGTCTATCTTCCAAATCCTTCTACCCAATATACGGTAATGAGGGCTCAGGGGTCCTGAAGCTTACTGGGGACAGCATATGGCACAAGGCAGAGGTACGTCCTGAACATGATACCAGCCTATCACAGGCCAAGCAAACTATCACTCATTGACTCACTCATCAGGCAATTTAGAAAGAAATGGAACATTCTACATCACAGTGACCGAGACACGCAATGTTATAAGTCTACGGAAGCATGTCCAGCAGCGGTCTACACTCCTCAGAGCTGCTCACCTGGACCTCCAGCTGCAGATCTTTGTCCAGCAGCGCCCTCTTCTGGAGGATCTCGGCCTTCAGCAGCTCCTTGTGCTTGAAGAGCAGCGTTGACAGCCGGCTGGAGCTCTGCTTACTGCGCTTGGGCTCGCTGGCCTCATCCCGCCTCCGCTTGCGAGCCGCCTGCTTCTCGTCCTTCTCAATCTTGTCCAGGATGAACTTCATCACCTGGCTGCACACGATCATTCTGTGTGTGTGTGTGTGGGTGGAAGGGAGGGACAACATATCAACACAATCCAACAGCATGGCACTGCGCATACAGTAGCATCTTGGGTAAACAAGGAATTCTGTTGTCTTTCTGTGATGTCAATTCTTAAGCTTCTAACAATTTAACAACGCAGATCACCAAACTAAATAGACTACAATTGCTTTGCCTCTGAACATGGGCTATCTAGGTTTTAGTTGTCTATTAGACAAACGTTTCCCAAACTGGCTTTGGGGACCCCCAGACAATCCACATTTTTGCTCCCTCCCAGCTTTTAGTAGGAGCAAAAAAAAAAAAAAGTGGACTGTCTGGGGGTTCCCTGAGGACCGATTTGGGGAAACACTGTACTAGAAAGCTAACAGTTTGTTCTGGATGTGCTGACATTTAACACATCGGACAAAAAGCTTAAGGTGTCATGTGGCCAGATTAGGGCTAGGCAATTAATATAAAATTAATCAAAACCGACATTCAGAACCTCTGACGTAATCTTGCCGATGCTGGTTAGATCAAGGTAAAATGTTCAGTTAATCGTGATATTGATTTGAGGTCATAATCGCCCAGACATACTACCCTAACTCTGTGGAGAGACACCCCAGAAAAGCACATGCTAATGGTGCAGGGACGACCAATGCAGCCCGCTGGCCCACACATGCTCATACCTCTGAGCGTCCGCCTGATCAGCTAAACAAGTTGACTTCTGCTTTAAATGCTCCATCACGCGTTCTGTCTTCACGTCGGGCTGTAGCAGAGCGCAGAGGACACATCGCACATCAAAATAAATTTTAAAACTCAAAACCAGTCAATCTATAAATGCAGAGAGACTTAGAAAAAATGACCTCATAACCAAAATGTACAGCCAGTAATAAAGAGACAAAATTCCATAATTATGGTCATGAAATCAGAGACGTGACTTGCACAGTGATGCGGTTGTCATGGTAATCCCCACCTGCAGCCTGACACTGCCTCCTCGTTCCTGCCGAACCTCTGGCTGCTTCTGGCCCCCGGCAGTCTGGATGACCCCCGCCCCGGGTCCCGGCTGTATTGGGATGGGCTGCTTCGGCCGGATCTGCTGGGGCTGGAGCCGGAGACCCAGGTGCAGGGGGGTCTGGGGGAGAGCTTGCCGCATGACGACCAGGCCAGGCTGGCCTAGGGGGGCTTGTGCTGGGGTGGGGGCAGCCAGGACCCCCTTCACCTGAATCTGAGTGGAAGGAAGCTGGACCGCTGTCGTAGTGGGCAGAGGCGGAGGGGCTAGTGTGAGAGGCTGGCTTGGGGTGACCATCTGTGGGGAGGCTGCAAGAGGGCCTGCCTGGGTAGAGGGAGCAGCCGGCTGCGAGGTCTGCGGGGCAGGTGGCGTTTGTGGTAAGGGTGGGCTCTGCACAGGGAGCTGCAGCTGCGTGGGCTTCTGCTCTGGCTGCACTGCTGCAGAGCAAAACGGACAGCCATGTCACATGCTAAGCTAACATGAATAATTAATGTTAATTCAAGTGAAAATGTTGTATTTGATGAAACTGCAGCTGCGTCTCTTTGCACCATGAAGAACAATTCGGGGAAAACTATGTAGCCGTATTTCTTAACACGGTTGTCAGAGAATCCCAGACAGCCCACATTTTTGCACCTACCCAGCTCCAGATATAATTGAAACAGGTATTCTGTGTTTTTGACTGGCCGACAGCAGGGAGGAAGGATAAATGTAAACTGGTTGGAGGACCTCGAGGACCTGGTTGAGAAACTCA
>JAODJX010000048.1:3417982-3431041 GCA_026776945.1 Isichthys henryi | reverse complement strand
CCCCCCCCCCCCCCCCCCCCCCCCCCCCCCGCGGGGCGGGGGATTTAGGATATTTTTACCACTCTGAGCAAATTTACTACCTGGGCCTCCTTCCAGGAAGCAGTTCAAACCCATTTATACCTGCCAGAGTCTGACCGTGCTATTTGATTTCCATTCAATGTCTGATCCAAGGTTTCCCCGGCAGTTAGCAAGCCCAGTACACAGAACTGCAACCGAAAAGGCTTTCGGGCCTCGCTGCACCCATACCATTAACACCAATAATGGAGTGTGACCACACACACCTCAAAAACAAACCACTGACAAACTATTCATAATGACCAGGCATGTCACTTTCCCAAATAGACACACATTTAATTTATGTGTAACTTGAAGAATTTAAATCAGATCTGTATAATCTTGAATAAACAACAGGCCTCAGGTTCGTTGATCCTGAGGGCACTGAAATGCAATTTTGAAGCACGTTATATTCATGTCTGTATCTTCATTCATAACCAAGCATTTACGGAAATATTTGCGAAGAGTCGGATGTAGTTCCGTTTCTCTCCACTAACACGCAACTGGCGCTGTTTCAATATGCTATACTATGTGACGACTATGAACATAAAATTATGAATGAATGAATGAATCACGTGACTGCTGAAATCGATATTGTATACATTCACAATATTTTAAATAGTCTGGCTTGCATGATTAAAGAACAAAAGCATTCATGCGAAAGTAAGTATGCGAGTTATCTTTATAAATTGTTAAACAAAAAAAAATCAGTCACCAGTAGCTGAAAGAGGATGGGGCAGATTGCAATGAATTTGCACGCTCAGTTTCACTACCATTTAGTTCAGACAGTCGGAGCCAAGAGAACAAATGAGATTTACTAGCACACCTAACCCTAATATCAATCTGAACTATTGCAAAAGATTTAAAATGACTGAGCGCGCGCTGCTCTGAACACACACACACACACACACACGCTCAAACACACAGGCTTCTTTAACAAAGAATCACTGTCCTGGATTTGGTGAGGCCAGCAAGGAAGAAGCAGAACTATCATGTCATAACCCAGAAAATAAAGACAAGCTGCAACAGCCGCAAACTGAAGAGCGAAGCAGAGGTGGGTCACCACCTCGGTCCCTACTTACACGAAAATCCTTCTGTGGAGGAACCAGTACTTGCGGCCACTGCGGTCGAAGCCAATGGGCTCTTGGCGCACGTAAGGCCGGATCCGCTGGCTGCTGGCCACGCAATCGGACACACCAGGGACCTGGTGAGCCTTGCAGACCTCGCACTGCCACTCCCCGGCCGGCACGGCCTCCAGAGGAGGCTGCACGCACTCCAGGTGGTAGACCGCTGAGCAGGTCTCGCAGCAGAGCAGGTCGCCTAGTCGGTGGCAGGACCGGCAGTGGTCGTCGTACTGCACGGTGCCCTCCGACATCAACTCCTCGCGGGCCACGTTGGTGGTCAGGAACTGGTCAGCCAGGAATTGCAGCACCTGCAGCTTACTCTCGAGGGGCCCGTAGGGGTAGTCCTCGGCCTCCTGGTAGGGCAGCACGTGGCGGTACTCAGCATCACTCTCGCAGTAGGCGCGCACCACCTCTGGCCATGTCATGCCGTCGATGAAGTAGAGTGTAGAGTTGACGCTGTCCTTCAGGTCCGTCGGGCCGAAAGTGGTACCAGAGCTGTCCTCCTCACGCAGGATGGCCCTGAGTAGGGCGATGTGCGTCTCAGCCAGCAGAGTACACTGTTCTGGGCCTGCTAAAGCCGCACAGAAGTCCTCAAAGTGAAACGGCGTCAGTCGCAGCACCGTGCCAAAGTTGCGTAGCACCTCGTAGATGGCTGCCACGGTCATCAGGTGATCAGCAGGAACCAGCAGGTCCTCGGAGCACCTGGGCAGCTCCAGTGGGGGAACCTCCTCCTTCTCCTCAAAGACGGGGGGGTGGGGACGGAGGACCCGGGTCCTCCTGCGCCCTGCAAGAGGACACAAGAAAAGTGAGCATGAGACAAGGACGAAACTGCGTTGATAATGAGAAAACGCAGTGTTACCGCCTCCGGCAGAGGAATCACCTCACTAAGACGAGAAAGTCCACCGCCATGGCAACAAAGGAGACTGGAGGCAAGTTAAAAGCAAAATGAGGATAATGAAGAAAAAAAAACTGAAATTTAAAATCTCAGTTCAAGTCCCACAGGTGCCCGTATGAGCCAAATTACTCAGGTTAAATATGCAGCAGTATAAATATTAGTCTCTTCCAATAACAACTCCTATCGATAATCTTCAGACGACCAGGTTCCTCCAATAATCTAAAATATTACGTGACATCCAAAACCGTTATTTGCAGGATAAAAAAAATCATAATTCATACTGACAAATTTATATTTTTATTTATATATATATATATATATATATATATAAATTATACATGTTTGTATTCCTTAATAAAGGTATTACGGGGTGCCTAAGACTTACGTGCCGGTTAGACCCCGACTTGGCAACAGGTGAATGGCGGTAGCGGCTCTTTCAAAACACCGGAGCGCAGGTCCCCGTGTCATTTACACACGCTAATGAAGCAGGCTACTACAGCAGCTCCCAAAACACAGCCAACTCGCTCACATCTCGCTTTTATTCACCTAAAATAAAACTGCGGCTAACTGCACGCTGCAAATCACAAATTAAAAATATAATAATTTGACAGCGTAGCACCGTATCCTCAGATACACCGATAACTTGACAGCCAAGTTAGCCAACTTCTGCCGTGCTTTGTTCATCTTTTCGTTCCTTAAAACTACACGCATACCAACCCGTGCATGCTTCGCGATTCGTATCTAATAGCATTTCTGCAATTCAATGCAAGGGATTTTAACTACTGAAGCCTAATAAATATAATTTCCAGGATTGCCGGCTGATTCAGAAAAAGCGAGCTGGTCTGTTAGCTTTAGGTAAACACAAAGTTCACCCGGTCGGCACATTTCCATTTTCTGTAAAACGTCACGAGTAGATGCAAGCGCACCGAAATATGATGGGGGCTTAAGATAATTGACATGTAAAAGCGTTTCATGCGACGGTAAAGAGCCTGAAGCTGCACCGCGGTGCCCAGTCCATCTCCAAGCCGGGGCCTGCTGCCTCCCCAGCGCATTCTCCATTTTGGACAAAGCTGCTTCCTGCAAAGCTTCAGCTCCATGCACCGTGCACGGCGCTCCGACATCCCCTCGCCGCTTTCAATGGCCTGCGTCTCCGATCGCTGTCACCGCCTTAGCGTAACTTACCCGGCGTGCTGCCGTACGTGCTGTGGCTCCGAAAGCTGCTGTCCGTGCAGTAGCTCGCATCGTCATCATAATCATCATCGTCGTCCTGTAGATCCTCCAGGTAATCAGACTCCTCGCCCAGGGCCTCCAGCTCATCGTCCGTCGTCGCCTCTCCGATAAAATCGTCCTCCTCCGACCTCAGGCTCCCCGCGTCCTCCTCTTCATCACTTTCGTGGTCAT
Source organism: Isichthys henryi (assembly GCA_026776945.1). Lineage (NCBI taxonomy): Eukaryota > Metazoa > Chordata > Actinopteri > Osteoglossiformes > Mormyridae > Isichthys > Isichthys henryi. The sequence goes on along the minus strand of JAODJX010000048.1, from coordinate 3,427,567 downwards.
CGTAGACCACCTTGCTAAAAGTCCGTGCCCCCCTGCCTCCACCTCTCCTGGCACCCCGACCCCTTCCCCTACCCCTACCTCTACCTCTACCCCTACCCCGTGATGCCGATGTTGATCCCACTTTCCTCCTGCCACGCGATGAATGGTAATTTCCCCTCCTGGGAGTCACAAAATCGCCATCATCAATACCTCTCCCCTTTGCCCTTAACCCCCGTCTGGGTCTCAGACCACGGACTGGCCCGGAGGAGGGTTCATGCGTCAGCGCCTGTTTAGGCGGCCTGCCTCTTCTTCCCCTCATTATATATAAAGAAATCTATTATTTTCCGTTTCAAATGTTATGCGCAACTGGTTCACGCAAACCCCGGGAAAACGGCACCCGTTGAAAGCTGAACCTCTGCAGATGTGGAAGCAATAGTTCCCCCAAGCCCCAGACTCACTTAGTATGAGAAAGCTCAAAGTGAATAGGCAACGTCCCGCTCCGGATCGCCCGTGGCCGCCATGTTTCCTCCTCTCTCCGGTTACTGAAACAGACAGAAGGCCCTTTGCCAGAGTCACGTGACCGCCGCTCTCAGCGCTGAGAGGCGGCTGCATGCAAGAAAATATTCACGTTGTTTAAGTTGATGAATTCGCTGTGCGTTCCGTACGTAAATGCTTATTTCATAAAGCGTTGCCTAGGCGCTGAGCATGTTTATTACGAGCCTGCATTTCATTGTGGTAATCCTAAACGTATAAGGAAAAACTATTCAACCGGACATATCTTGTATTCTGCATTTAAGCCAAGGAGTTTTGAAATACAAGTTATGTACCATATCACTTTCGACCAATCTAACAGATTCAAAGAATTTTTGAAATAAAATGATATATTCAGTAAGCAGTCATTAAGGAAAATCTGTGTAGTCTTTGGAATAGATATTACTCTCGTTGTAGTCGTGGCCGAGTGGTTAAGGCGATGGACTAGAAATCCATTGGGGTCTCCCCGCGCAGGTTCGAATCCTGCCGACTACGATATTGCAGTTTTTGTGGCTTTGGAGTTCAGTAAATAATAATACCAATCTGTTGCTAATATCAAACCAAAATAATTGTTTTTATGTTGACTGGTTGGATCATCTTTGTGTCTCCCTTTAGTGATTTAAAGAAATACATCTATTATTCTTAATAATTTAATGTTTTGCGTAAGTAACAATCCTACCCTAGTCTGAAACATTAAGTTTATTATTAAACTTAATTATGTGACACCACATAAATTAACAAAATAATTTTTAAATTACAGGAATTATAAGGATTGTGGTATGGCAATAAGCAAAGTGGTGCGTTAACATTTGAGCAGATATCATTTCTTTTAAAAAGCCTGTACATTTTGCCACAATATAGATGATGCTATTTTAAAGTTGAAATGATCAGTTAAGCTTAGACAAAGTATTTTTTAATGGAAAAAATCTTTAATTGTACTTTCACTCTATTTTACACAAGGTGGCAATATGTAGAGAAGGAAAATATTTCTCACATTTAACTATAACCCTACGTCTAACCTTTGTTCCGGATTGGGAAAAAATCCAGCACTGGCTCCGGTTTTGCCTTGGTGGAATCGTGACACCTGTCAGGGTAGATGCCCGTCTTGCACTGTCCAGTGTGCCTTTTCCCTGTTTGGCCAGCAGGTGGCACTGGCCATCTCATTTGGTGTTGCCCATGTGTACTTCTCTGTTCCTTGGGCTGCTACGTGGCTCTATTGGCTAAATATGCAGCTCCCCCACAAACACCTTTCCATCACGAGTTTGAGGTCAGTCTCACCTTTTCTTTAATATGTTGGTTTTATTTTACCCCCTGGTGTCTGGTATTTTTAACGTCTTTGCTTTGTGTCCTTGTTAATGGTTATCCTGCCCATGTCTTGTTTATGTTCTGTTTTAGTTGTGATCCTAGTCTCTCCTTGTGTAGATAACCCTCAGTGTTTGTTAATGTCTCCAAGTCACTAGTGTCGGATAATTGTAATATAACTCACCTGTTCCTTGTTGCCCTGAGTCCTTGGTTGATTTGGTTATAGTTCTCACCTGTCCTGCCTCATGCCTTGTTAGTAGTTTACTTAAATGCCTGCTCTAGTTCTCTTCCTCAGTGGTTCATTGGGGGCTGTTTCCATGTGTTGCTGTGTGATGGTTAGTTGTAGTTACCCCATGTTAGTTATTGGAGTTTCCTGTGTTCCTCCCTACCTTTGGTATAGTTGTTCCCCCGTCTTAGTTTAGTTTTGATCCCTTGTGGTCCCTTTGTTTTCTGTTACCTTTCTGTTTTATTAAATAAACCCTGGTTTGTCGAAGCTGCTACATGGATTGTCATCCCCTATGTCCTACCATAACGGCTTTCATTCCAAAGTTAATGTGGTAAATCTAGAGCCGAAACAAAGTTTCTAAATTTTAGGGAACAATCCAAATTTCAAGGACCGCAAAAACATGTACACCACGATGTCACTATAGGTTATTTATGAATACAGGGTATCTCAAGACCGACATGTGAAGGAAATAGTGGCGACTAAGAGAACTTTTTACTATAATATCCATGTGTGGTTTTGTCTACAATAAAAATTACACTATTTGTTCTCTTTCTCTTGACTTAAGAATCATCCATCCATCCATTTTCCAAACCGCTTATCCTACTGGGTCCTACTTGTGAGCGTAAAACACAATAGCCTTATATACTGCATCAAGGTTTTGGTTTTATTCATTTTATTGATTCAATAAAAAAAAATCACACAACATCGAAGTGAATAAAATCACAGTGATTCTAATTGTAAAACACCAAATGAAAACAAAATTTCAACATTAGGAATAAAAAATAAGGCTCCTATTGTGCTGAGTGGCCTTGGGGCTTGTCAAGGTTTATGGTTTGACGACATCTGACTCCACTTTTAGGTCTAATTATAAGTTCTGCACGTACATTGGATGGGAAAAAAATTAAATCATATCTGAACATAGTGGGTAGGTCATGTTTCTTTTTAAGTCAGTTGTCTAGAGGGAAATTCAGAATAATTCATATTAGAGCAGAACTTCAATAGTTTCAAAAATCAATCCACAACGTGAATTGCATTTCTAGAAGTAAATAACCAGCCATTTTCCTGGGCAGAATGCATATAGAACTGGCAATATGATTTAAAACTCGGTTCTACTTTAAGGTTCACTATTATGGAAAATTAATATCTTGTTTTATAATTACTATAATAATATTAGGTGGAAACCGTGCTATAAGAATCAGCATTTGTTGTCCTTTGAACAGAAACATGAAACACGTTAAAGAAGGAGCTCTTTGCATGGTTTAGCACAGCTTCGCAAAAAAAACTGTGCGTAAGGGTAAATTCAAACCGGAGCCTCGTCACAGTCCTTGCCAATAAAAAACACATTTAAAATAGTACTGTAAAGAGTTTAAAACATTTTTATCGATTTCAAAGTACAACAGTAACTAAAATTAAGAACATATTCTAAATCAGAAACACATTACATCACAAAAAAACAAAACTATACCACCTAAAACATAAACTCATCCTCAAAGTAGCTGTCAGAATTTGCAGCCTCCTTTTGCAACTTTTCTTTAATGTTTTGTTTTATAATTATATTTTTTTCCAACCAAGTCATAATCAAATTAATGACAACTGGGACCTGTACCACAGCACGGGCTTTCTTGCTTAGCCGGATAACTTGACGGATTTAAGGTGCCCCATTTTAAATGGCCTTTATCTTTGTTCACTTACTGTATATTTTGCCCAGGCTACCTTAAATCCGACAAGCTATCTGGCTAGGCAAGAAATCTTGGTTTGTGATACAGGCCCCTGATGGCACCAAACAGTCAAATATTTTGATGAAACAAGGTAAAGCTCAACAAGAATGAAATCCGAGATAGAGGTTTGTTATCGTTAATCCAGTATGAACAAGAAATCCCTGATTTTAAATTCATGCCCACAGACTGATAAGAAAAGTTATCTCTACTGAAATCTGATCCTCAGATAGTGGATCTTTATGGAAATTTAGAACTTATGGCTGAATAGGTGTGAGGAAAAGTAAGAATTTATTTAAAAGCACAAAAGGTGAACGTCAGGGTTAACTACTTAACCGATCAGTAAAAACACTGAAAGCTGATGTCCATTCATTCCAAGTGACTCCTTCACATGTGCCAGAACCGTTCACAGTAAGTACTGCCCTGCACTTTATCGGCTGGGTTAGTTGCCAGTGAGATATCCAGATATTCAATGATCGATTTTAGTCCTTGCAGTTAATGATGGTGATTATAAGACAATACAAGTTTGGTACGGACTCATTTTCAGTGGAGGTGAATCTTACACCTGCTGGTAAGGTTGACGATCATCAAACCCAGCTGGTTTTTGACCTCTTTACAAATGCCCAGCTTAGTTCCACACATAGACAGACCCTATTAGATAACAGTTAAACCCACTGAATGGATGGCATATTGACACTTGCTCTCCTGGGCCCTGTATCACAAAGCCAGACTTCTTACTTAGCTAGATAATTTGTTGGATTTAAGGTGCCCCAGTTTAAATGACCTTTATCTTCGTTCACTTACGTTTAGCCCAGACTACCTTAAATCCGACGAGATATCCGGCTAAGCAAGAAATCCGACTTTGTGATACAGGCCCCTGATCTGTACGACAAACATCAAGCCAAACAAATACCATGCAGAGGCACTGATGGGAATATTAGGCTGCTCAGCACAGACAGACTCTCCTCATCACAGCCAAATAAATGGCTTTTTTCACTTGTGGTTTCAGGTGTCATTTTTTACATATATACATTATGGATGAAACGTCTCTCATTCTATAAAGTCTGAACAGCAGAAAAACTGACATTTTGTGGATTTACTTCAGGCAAATGAAACACACAGACAAGCACCTTCAATCCTGTCACACCATATGCACCAAGAGGCATCTGATTACCTTTTTCTCATTCATCTTGCTCATGAAGTGCAAATAAGCGAGACGACTGGACTAACACACAACTATCAGTGACACGTATGAGGAAAGATACTGCTGCTGTCCTTTTTAAACACATCGGATCAAGCGAGCCCGTGGATCTCCTAAGAGGGGGGCCAGGTCAGTAACCATGCTGTATTAAATGTGAAAGTTTTGGCCCCCCAGTGATACAGCATGGCTTTCTATAAACATTTACTTTTTTGGCATGGCAAGATTTATTATGCTCTAATTATTATGTGAAATTTTTTGACTAGGAGCGCAATGCAAACTCGGCCAGCAGGTGGCATGGTGCTTAAGGAACCTCGGAATAAGGAAACATATGACCTGACTGTTTTAGGTTCTACACCTAGCAGGGTATTTAACCCACGCTGTTTCGCTAACAGCTGATTGGTTAGGTGGTTACATTTAAAGATCTTTAATTAGTCTTGGAGGGTCTGAGGTTGGGCTTTGGGGGGCGGGGATGTTCTCTAGTTTTGTCACTCAGGCTGTGCAGAGGGAGGAGCATGCCAGGGGAAGAAGCTGGGCAGCCGGTACCCTGAGCCGCGGCGCTCGGGCAGCGTGAGCGTGAGTGTCTCCGGCGCCGATTTCTTACGTGGGCGGTCGCGGGGCACGGACAGCAGCTCGGGGGCCTCAGTGGACAGCGGCGTAGAAGGGGCACTGGAAGCCCCCCCTCGGCTGGGAGATCCCAGCGCCATCTCGCTGATGGAGATCGCCGGTGGGAAGGAGCCCAGCTTCTGGTTGGTGGCCTCCTGGGTGGCGCGTTCGTACTCCCTCACCTCCTCCATCGTCATGTCTTCATAGAGATGCAAGCAGGGAGAGACGGGCCTGTTAGTGCAGCTCACTGATTGGCTAAAACCCTGGACATGTGACCACGTGGTGACCTATTGGCTTCACAGAATGAAGATGGGGAAATATCCACATCGAGTAAGAAGGGGGTAGCCGGAGCTGGTTAATGGTGAAATTCATGGAATAACCAGGGTGAAGGACAGCAAAGCTCATACTAGTCTTTGGTGGAGGTTTGTAAGCATAGACTTCAAGTCTAGACTTAGAGGTAGCTACAGTGTTGCATCACTGGGACAAGAGTACGCATAAGTAAAAGATGTTTGAGAGATTCCGATCTCTTTTCTGCACAGGACTGACGAGCCACCATTCTTGATTGCTGTACCCTCCCTCCTGTGGCACAGAGGACGGCGTGAGAGATGAGGGTGCAGGTATATACCCCTTGAGGGACATAAGGGGTACGGTAAACATGATAGAAAAAGTCTGTTGGCAATAAAATCAGCAGTTCAAGAGGAAGCACCTATTCGCCCAAATGGGTACACATGCTTCAGCACAGATGGGGTCTGTCACGAGAGGCAGTCCCTCCTGGGTAGTCCGGCACTGCGTGCACTATTCACAGGGGTGGGGAGCGTATGCACAGCCAGCCTTGCCCTTCCCTTATCCCGACCCTCCTCCCAGGCAACCATGAGGAAACCATGGTTACCAGCAGCCCACATGGTGGCTATCGCCCCCTGCTGGTGTGAGGTGGTCCATCACACAATACACATCCTCTTTGTTTCCCGCCTTTTCAGTCTGTGTTCTGTTTCTCGTATACATATGCTGGATTATTTAAAGATAGATAATATAAAGACAGTAGATGATTTAGTTTTTACCCCAACATTTGCTACCACCAGGCCATTACATTTTTTTCATCTGACTCACTACATATTAAGAAAATGAAATCGTCGTCAGAGGTAATTCTTTTTCTAAAATGCGGTGTCTTTCACCCTTTTATAAACGTATTGCACCCATTTCTCCCTGTTTGCCTTTTGCAGTTCTGTCGTGCCTGAATATCTGGCGATCCTGGATTCATGCTGTTGGTTCTCTGTTGTAACTGGACCCTGTCGTATGTGGTAGATGACCGGTTGGCTTCTGCCATTCTGGGACAGGCATTTTCCTGGAAACTGCTCACTGCTAGGTCTTAGACTCTTAGCTCATGCGATCTGAAATGCTTTAGTAAATCCAGCTGCATATACAGCACTGTTCTGAGAGGTGCTTTGGGTAAAAGGCATCTGCTATGCAAATTATTAGATAAAAAAACAAAAACTGATTATGTGAGTGGAGATTTATCATATTACATTGACTCTGTTCTGGACGTTGTCACTCATCCCCATATGGTGCTCCATGATTACTCATTTCTACGGCAGATCGATCGCTAGAAATAAATTTCATAGGGTCTTCAGCAATCCTACCAATAGGTCCCCTTTGCTGGAGTTTCCCAGCCGAGGGGAGAAATTCAAACCTGTAATTTTACTTTATATCTCTGCTGCTGTTGGGAAAGACAAACACAGTAGGGCTACAGTGAGAGAATCAAGACTGGAGAGTTTTTAATGTAAAATCCACCTTCCTTAAAGGGGCTAAAGTTTTGATTCATTTTGTATATAGTACTATGATGAAGGCTTCTGGGGATATAAGGACACATTGATCATTCAATGCAGGCAAGTTTCCAGGAAAATCATTACTAGACTTTAAACTTTAAACACATTCTTCAAGGTCATCGCTTGAACCAACATCACAAGCATCCTTCGATATTAATGTTCACAGCCTGAAAATGAGCACGCTGCTTTCAATCGAAATGCAAAGTGAGTTTAATGAAATGCAGAGTCTATAAAAATTCCTCCACCGGTTTCCCAACCGTTTGTCCTGCGCGGAGGTCATAAAGGAGCCTGGAGCCTCTTCCGGAAAGCAGAGGGTGCAAGGCTGGGTACAACCTGGCCAGGATGCACGCACTCTACAGGAGGAAACCTGTGCAAGATTCACTAAGACACCGTGCCGCCATATGCTAATTCTCACTAATGATAATTCAATCCTCTTATCACAGCAGGTTTAGCAAAGAACACGCTGATCTCTGTCACGATGTGAGACAGCTCACTCTTGGAGAGATTGCATTGGTCTCTTTGATTCATGGAAAACGAGTCTTATACTTGACCTTTCTTGATTGCCCGCTTGTTCAAAAGTGACACGTTAACAGACAGCATAATTCACCCAGTCCTTGAAGGTTATGCTACCGTTCCAATCGTAGACAATGTTCTGGTACACTGAGGATGCAACAGCGGTCGCCCTGCCTCAGTCCCTAGACTGCAGCACCACCCATGTATGTGTGAGGTATGAGAAAAGTGTCAGATCGGGGTGACGCAAACGAGCTCCCCCCACTGTGATGGAAACTCACCGATCCACTCGTCCACCCAGGCGAAGGCCTGCCTGTGTCCCAGCAAGAGGACATCGCGGACGACCTGTAGGGGGAAGTGGGCGTCAAGGACTAAGTGAGATGGGGGCGTGGCCTCTAGCAGGCTCAGGGTGGAGCGTCCAATCATGGGGCTGTTCGTATTGATTAGCTCCACCCTCTTCTCTGCAATACGTCTAAATCGCAGTGCTCTGCTTTGTATTGACTGAAATAGCCCAGATACCCGTTGACACCAATCGTCAGATCCACTCCCACAATCATTTCCTGTGTTCAGCCCTGATACTACGGTAAAGCAGTTGATCTATGATTCCCAGGCCTCTCTTTCCATTTGTGGTGTGTCAGCCCTGCTCCACGCCGTGTCCATCTCCCCTTTCACAGGTCCTTCTCCTCTCTGTCAAGACCCTGGTTCTGGGGCTCTGGCAGGTACTCCAACCAGGCATTTTTTTAAATTTTGTTAAAAATTCATATATACTGTAAGAATAGGTTATCAATATTTAATAGTGTGGTTAATGCAATTCCTGTCTGGCAATACTGGGTAAGTGGCTACATGGGTATAGGAATAATGTCAAAAGTAAGCGGGGAGGGGTGGGGGCAATGAGAGGAAATAACAATAATATACTAGTGTTGTTGTTAGCAGAAAATCCTGGCCCAGATTTTTTTAGTAGGTGGACTGGATTTGACCGGCGAAGCTGTACGTGTGCAGAGTGAAACTACTGTTAGGAAGGGGGAAAGTAGGGGAGGGGGGGCAAAATCCACACTTTTAAAAAGTGGAGGGGACATGCCCTCCCCCCATTGCAGTTATGCCGATGAGAGGCTGGAAGAAACATGGATATGATGTATGACTTCCGCAATTCACTCAATGCAGTTTATACACTGCTGAACTTATCTACTTATCTAATGCCCACTTGACTTGAGTTGACTTCACAGCTTGCTAGAGCTCAGGTGGCCTGGCAGCCAGCGCAGTCAGCGAAGCTCAGGTCTGCATTTTAATGAGTTTTGCGGTGCGGCGGGAAAAACACGAGAGCGTTGCTCGGGTCTCTGGTTATCCGGAGGCCGTACCTTGTGCACAAACTGCTCCACGCGGTTCTGGAGGCCCCACACCTCGAACCTGACACCCACCAGCTTATAGGAGCACATGACAGGGCAGTGTGTGTCCCGCCAGCCCTCCGCCAGGGGACCCCTCGACGTCTTCTCCGAGTGGAAGCAGCGCAGGTCCTGGGGGGGAGGGGGGCAGGGCTTTGGCAGTGAACACCCCCGTGGGAGTCTAAGCAGTGTAGCTGAATTATTTTTCCTTTATTTTTAAATAATACACTACTGTATGTGGGGCGGCATGGTGGTGCAGTGGTTAGCACTGTTGCCTCATACCTCTGGGACCCGGGTTCGAGTCTCTGCCTGGGTC
>JAODJX010000048.1:3403705-3417882 GCA_026776945.1 Isichthys henryi | reverse complement strand
CTTTGGGTGCGGATGCTGTAAAGCGCATTGAGACGATGTAATGTCGTGATACTGCGCTATACAAAAATAAATTTGTTGTTGTTGTTTATTCAGTGATTTCCTTTTGAATGCAAAATTTTACTTGAATTAGTTTTTTTCATCTTTTTGCTTTCTATTAATCAGTTAGCTGCCACTTTCACTGCCTTGTTTTCCTGTAGTAATTACAGCCTCTAACAGGAAGTCACAAACATGACAATCTCTGCGTTTGTTGACCCGTTCAGGTTAATGAGGAAGGCGCCATAATCTCTCTCCCCTGCATGCCAACCCTTTAGTCTCACACTCGATTATCATTTACTGCTCTTACTTACACAGAGATATGGAGGAGTGAGACACAGGCATATGAGGACCCAACCAGGTTAAGTATTACTGCATAATGTTTTCCTAATTAGAAGGCAGGTCCTGAATCTCAGGTAGGTTTGCTGACAGAGGCTGTCCAGAGAAGTGAGATGTGGAGAGAAGAGACTCATTCTCTAAGCCCAGCGAGTGCTACTAGTAATCAGACTGAACATAGAGACAAGGTGCGTTTCATCAGCCGCTGATGGTTTTTGGTGTTTGTCCACAGCCCAGACATGTGTGATGCTCGATATGCGTGTGAAAAAGGTGACTCCCCCCACCTGCACCCCCCTCAACCCCAGCTGCCATTGCACCCGTACCTCTGACTTTTTGTAGTACCGTTCGGGAACATCGTCACAGGCGATGTCGATGAAGCACACCTCCGTGTCTTCGTCTTTGGGTTCCCCGTCAAAGATCTGAAGGGCAGCCACATGCACACAGACAGGGACACGCAAACACAAGTGCATACACAGACACACACACACACGCATACACACACACAGGAACACGCACACACAAGTGCATACACAGAGACACACACACACGCATACACACACACAGGAACACACACACACGCACACACACACAGGGACACGCACACACAAGTGCATACACAGAGACACACACACACATGCACACACACACAGGGACATACACATACACGCACGCACACACAAAGGGACACACACACAGGGACATTAAAGGCAACCAGAGGACTTGCATGGGGTGTCAGGTGGCTGCTTCCTGTGTGGCCCCGAAGGAGGTCATTAGCTATGGCTCCCAACACCTCGCAGGTGTACTTCATATAATGTTCTGCTACAATGATAAAACTTCAGCTTCCTATACCCAGATTCATGTCATAATTTTGGGCTGCTATGAATATGAAAGTTTATTATTTTTATGAAGGCAGCACAAATGAGTAGAATAAACAGCTCCCCTCCCGGATAGAATATTCACAATCAATCCCAGTTATGGCCACCAGATGGCGATCTGATTCTCTAGTTCCTACCAGCTGGCCCTGAACTGTGATACCCTGTGTAGTATTTTCTGCATATCACACAGCGCACAGACAGGGTAACGCTTTCACAAAGTACACACCCGACACAAGCGTGCACTCACATGCACACACACAAGGCCTCAAACCATACTTACGTGGTCGTTGCTTCCTTTGTTGTCCTCATACTTTGTGAAAATATGAATGGAAAACTTTGGCAAAAATGAACACTGCAAAAAAGCAAAATTAAATAAGAAAAGACTTGACAAAAAGCATTTATTTCCATAATACTGCCGTGAACTGTGGTCAGGTACCATTGTAGATATCTAATCTCCCAGAACTTCCTGATGGCTACAACATGCACAGTTCAGGCCAGCCCAGACTATGTCCAATACATCACAGGGTCCAATATACAAAATCTTGAATTCTACTCTAGCATGACAAAAAAATGCAACTGGTCATCTGCAGAAGTGGAAAGTTCAGGTTCAGAAAGTTCAAATACAGACCAAGATTTTGTTTCAACCAACCAGCTGAGCATAAAGTTACAGAGGACTCACCTGATTGGTTGAAACAAAAACTCGGTCTGGATTTTAATCTTCTGGACCTGAATTTTCCACCTCTGGCTGTCAGATGGAACGTGACAGTGGTTAGACTGAAGTGACTGCAGTCAGTAGTGCCTGTATTTTTGAGGTGATTCATGTTCTTTTCTGACCATGACACCATGGAGCCATGGGACAGGCAGAGAGGTCGCCACGATTCAGTGACGTTTGAAAGCAATTCTCCAGATGCTTCCGGTGTTTTTCTTTTTTTATATAGAACTCGGAGCACCACAGAGATCCATAACCTGCCACTGATATGATAAACTGCGTCTGCAAACTGAAATGAGACAGCCTGCTGCTTTCATGCGAGGTTCACAAAGAGCCCTTTGACCGGGCTTCTCATGCACCATCAGTGTGAACATTGTCATCCATCACTATCTACTGCCCATTTGTTATGTGGCTTGAAGGGGTGTGAGGCAGAGTTCAGGTCCAGAGAGTAAAAGTTCAGACCAAGATACTGTTTCAACCAGCCAGTTGAGTTCACTGTGACTGTGACCTTTTATACTCGACTTGTTGGTTGAAACAAAATTTTGATCTTGACTTTGACTCTCTAGACCTGAATAACCTACCTCTGGTGCGGGGAGTGAGGGCTGCAGACTGGGGCCAGTGTCCAAGGGATAATGGGGAGTTTCGGTGATGAAGGCACATGCCAATGGTTGCACATGCCTGTGTCAAAGCTGACACGTGCACGTGGGCGTATGTGTGTGTGTGCGTGCATTAGATGCATGCCTGAGTGCCAGTGTGAAAGGGGAGAGTCATCTCTCTACTGATGAGTACCTGTCGCTATATAAATCTCCTGCTCATCTATTGTGGTTGTGATCTGGAAGCCCATCATTGCTGATAGTACCTAGAAATAATTTTTCTTAGAAAAAATATGTAGTGTATCTTCTATACTTCATACACTATCTACATTATCTACCCAATTTATGCATAGAGCCTTTATTAGGTGATGCATTGGGGTTTGGCATCATATTACGTCAAGATTAACAGCTATAGACTGTATGCGAAAGGATCAAAGCTCGTCTTCGATATGTTTGTCCCAGAAAAAACAACACAATTCTGATTATTTTAATTAATAAACTTTTACCTGACATCAGAGTAAATAAATGTTACATTGCTAGTTTTCCCACAAATTGCTGATAAATTATATTGGCAATGTACCCCTACAGGCAGGGAACACTGGTGTCCTGGTACGTAAGGTTACTGTTACTGCAGAAAGTAAATAAATAAACAGTAAAATAATGACAGTGGGTCCAGATTTCAATTCCACATGGAACTCTTTAACCCTGAGCAAGGTGATCAACGCAGTTAATTAACAGTGTTATTTTTTTTTTGTGCCCAAGGTTTACTAATCAGGTAATCAGCTGTCCTCTCCTCACCTGCTGGGCTCCTGAGCCCATGAGTAATTGTAACAAATATAAGCCACAGTGAGCTATATTTACACTGGGACCAGAAGGCGTGACATAACATCATTACTTGTTTGTTATTGCAGGAAAAGTACATTTTAATTGCCAGTACATTTCGAACTAAGACCAAAGGGAGGCGTGTTCTTATGAAACATTAATTAGGTTCCAGTGGCCAAATCCCAGTTGCCGGGGGGGAGGGGGGTAACAATCCTGTTTAGAAATTGCTTTATCCGTAATCGCTATGAAGCATTAACATTGAGAGTCATTTCATCAATCAACCAACCCTGGGATTTGAACTGAAGACCTTCTGATCACATGCACAGGGACGTCACCTGCTGAGCCACTGCTCATTCGGCATGTAGCAGTACCCAGAAAAATGAAAGACATCACTGCTGGTGAGCTGCATCCCGCCACTTTGTCCACCTGACAGTCACAAAAGACTGCGCCTTTCATCTCTGCGTACAGCAGATGGCGCTCTCTGGTCCGAGAAAAAGTCACCTGACTTTACCCAGTTTCACTTCGTGTGGTTCCTGGCTCAGCTAACCCCGTTACTGTAACAGACGAACCGTAAGAGGGCGCGCACCGGGCTGAGTGCGTAGTGAATACACGGAAGTGTAACCGAGAAACACCTCTGACGAACATCTGTCCTCCTGCTAGGAGACTGACGGGGCGTCGGATGGAGACTCACCGTGTATTCTGAGCCGCACCAGCCCGGGATGGACGTCGATGTAGGGGGAAGAGAGAACGGGTAGTCGAGTTAAACCTTCACCCATGCCCAGAGTGCCTCGGTAATTAAAGGGATGGGGGATCGATGGTGACTGCTCTCCATCAGAAGATTGTCTCTTGGTTTCCTGATTTATTAATTTCCAGACAAGAAAACTAGTAGAATTCACAGTAAATGGACTGAATCCAGCAGATGCTGCTCTTCTAAGGGTTATCAGTGTAAGTCAACACCCTCCCCTTTAACGGCCCAGTGTGGCACTGCAGTCAACCATCTACAACATGCTATCCACGGGCTTTTTGGCCGTATGAGAATTTCCGCTTTTAAAAAATGTGGAATGTAAGTGAGGTGCAGGTATGGTGTAGGACAAGGATCAGAACCAAAGTCCATAGGGCGAGTGAGCCTATCATCTCCTGTCCAATTGGAGAGCTCGGCTGGTAGTTACCTGTGATGGTGTAGGGGTAGTAGTTCCAGGCCTTCTCTGTCACATAGAAGATCTTAGGGACCACAGCTCTTGCCCAGCTAGGCAACTTGCTGAGGAAGGAGAAGGAAAATTATGAATGAAAAGGAATAAAAAATAAATTAATGAAACAACGACTGAACTAAGCTTTAACTGTCTGCTGAGGGTCAGGTTTTCTTCTGATCTCTCCGGGCCTATGGCTGAGAGGAACATCTACATACTGGACTCCTTTTAATCAGCCTTCAGTAGCACTCGGCTGCATGCCAAACTCACACAAATGGAAACTCTCTCAGAAGACTGCCTTTCAAGGCTGTCTCCAGTCCTGGAACATGCAGTACTTAGTTACCAGCATCAAATGACTTAGGAAAAAGGTGCCATGACTATAAGCTCTCCTTACTGCTCACTGAGCTCACTGCTCAGAGTCAATACCAATGGCTCTGCCCAGGTGTCCTTGTCCGAGAGCATAACACAAAGAACGGAGTGAAGAACTGCTTCCTCAGTTTCATATTAAAAAAAAAAAACATCTCCTCTCTGGCCTTGATCATTGCCTGAGGATATTCTTACCACCCCAGGGACCTGGTGCATTTACAATACAAAGATAGTTATGACATCATGTAAAAGCCCCAGTGCTGTAGGATCAGTGCATGTAAGAATACGGCGCCGTGTCAGAATGCTGGAGAGAGGGAGGTTTCACACACCATTCTCACTCTCACTTCACCGCAGAACTCATGACGACTGAGTCACATGACATAAACCTGCCTGCACCTCATTTTTTGGCAGTGCTCTGAAATGAGTTTATGTAACCGGCATCCCTCATTGAACGAGCAGTGAAGATGCAAAAAAGGAGGACAGGGTCACCAACTCTCACACATTGGGTGTGACACTCACTCTTTCAGACTCTCACACTCCCTTCCATGCAATAACACCAAATCCCTCAGTAACATGGGGCATGGTCCAGCCTCACAAACTGTTTTTGTTGCATGTTTATTGGCCAGTTATTGGTATGTTTATTGGCCGAATTGTGTCAGAGGCCTTGGGGAGGGGGGGTCTGCTGTTGGGGGGTGAGGGGGAGGTGACAATGGCATTGAATACTGTAAGATGGTAATTTTAAGAGAAACTCTCCGATGGGGTGGAGAGGTGTGGGCTCAGCTCTGAATTCCACAGTCAAAACAAGTACCTCAGCCAAACAGATCGACACCTTATATAGTCCTTAATTCAGCTACTCCTCTATGTTACATAACGCCAGTCCCACCCCACCTACTTCCTCTCCCTCCAAGGTAAAGGACATCCTGTACAGGACGTCAGCATGTCGCTGACATACTGTGGGCAATTTATAAACTCCAGCCTGTCCACCTGCGTGTCGCTGGACTGGGAGAGGAAACAGGAATGCCCAGAGGAAACACTCACTGCCGTAACTCGCCATATCCTACAATATTGGCTTGATTGAGCTTATCCACGGGTTCTACAAACCCTGGCAGAAGTAATCAACGAGGACCCCAAAGCGGAGTCGTCCTCAGCCTGTCAGCAGAGCTCCTCCCCACCTGAACAGCACTCGCACCAATCAGAGTAAACACACCGGGAATCCAACATGTCCACTGCCAGGAATGCTGGGAAAATCTGTCACGGGCAGGTGTCCAATGGGCAGAAGGACAGCTGTGTGTCTTTCTGGGGATACCATCCATTATACCTCGATTATACAACCACACTCCTTCACTCTACATGGATCCAAAGAGTGTTGACAACACTGTCTTAACGGCTCCTTCCCCTCCTCTGTTCTCCGTCTAAACTGCGTCGCTTAGAAACGAGCTGGTTTTCCCCAAAAAAAAATGTACATATCTAATAGTCAGACATCAAAGGCGGAAGATGAATGAGAATAAAGATGACTGAATAATTGTAGTAGCAAAATAACTGGAGAAACGATGGTTTGGCCTTATTAAAGTACTGCCTCGAGGTGGTGTGTGCTTATTGAACTAACCAGGGCTGGACAGTCCATCAGGGCTGAGGTCTTATCAGGTAATTCATCTCCAGAAATGACCCAGATTATGACGTAAACAGATTGGTTATTTAGAAGATTGTGTTGTTTAATTTATTTTTTTTTGTCCCCAATTTAATCTTTTTCACAGTGTGGGATAGCTTTGGTGCAGATCACCTGAGGGGCATCCTGGGATCTGAGTATGTGTCCATCTGGTTAGGAGTCTGGCCTCTTAACCACCACCCCTGCATGGTAGAAGAGGTGAAGTCTGCATGCATGGTACAGCAGAGGCCTGTCAGCCTGCCTTATTCAAGTATCGATACACTTATAATATTTAATTATGTACATCTGTTTTCTGTTTATTTCGATCTCAAACTGACTGGGCAACTGCTGTCCTAAAAAAAAAGCCATATCGCCTTTGTCCATCTGTTTCTCACCATGTTCTCTGTTCTCGCTGTCAGAAACACTTCCTCCGATAAATGTTGAGAGATGGCAGGGCTTGTGAGATATCTCAGACCTCCAAAGGGACACCAGCATCTCCTTCAATGAGTGAGAAGCCGGGATTATGCATTGCACGCACATATACCAAAGTTTGGTTGGAGGAAGAAAGAATTTCTCACAGAAGGAACATTTTGGACTGAGTGCAACTGTTAGTTTGCAGAAATTGTGAAATAATTGCCATCTGTAATTCTGGCTATAGTTGAAGTAAAAGTCAATTTGTGGTTTCAGTTATACAGAAAGTCACAGTAATAGTCTGGGTTCAATTGGAGCTGATTTCACATGAAAAGGAAACCTAATTTAGACTGATCGAAAGCTTTGGGGCATTTTCTGCTTATGGCAGTGGAAACGGCTATGTTTTGAACCTTAGTAATAAAGTAAACATTATCGAACTGCTTCTCCTGGTCAGGGTCACAGGGACAAACCAAATGGTAAATGTTGAACCCTTCCAGCATGTCAGAGCATATAAGGGTAAAAGCAATGAACAGCATGCAGTATTTGTTTTACTTTGCCAAAAGTGACAGGACATGTAGGCGTGACTAGCCATGAACTGCCCACTTCTGGCTTTACTGACAGCAGTCAGTGTGTTGCGGGATTTCTCTCACGCTGAAGCATTAGCAATGCTCTTCGCATTAGCATTAGCAATGTCCTTTAGCATTAGCAATGTTCACTGGCATTAGCTGTGCCCTTTAGCATTAGCGATGCTCATTAGCATTAGCAATACTCCATAGCATTAAGAAGCTCCTTCTACAAAAGGCCTCACTGGCCACACCCCCGCACAGCCACCCCACGCTGGTGGAGGAATGCCCTACAACCCTCAGACATGCTGCCGCTACATTGGCCCAGTGCCGGCCAACGTAGGGGCAGATGCATACAGTACATAAATTTCATATAGTGCATCCAGTCCAAGAATTTAGCTGATGCCAAGACAGCAAAGACCGTCACACAGTGCGGTGAATGAGACATACGGGCTGTCAGTTTAGCAACATCTGCTGAGTCCCGCAACTCCTTCCAAAAAAACTGGAAAAAAAGATAAATTATTTCATTAACACCACTCCTTTCCAGGAAGAAAATATTACGGCATACAACTGTTTGATTAATCATAAGTGTCTGTACTGGCGGGCAAAAAAAACCTTTATTTCAGTGTGGAACAGGAGATAATTATATACTTATGTGAATCATCGCCGTAAATACAAGCTGCTACTTTGGATGAAATGTTGACTGAATGGACATTTTGAGCCCGGAGGTGGTGGTCTATGCGTACCTGTTGAGGTACAGCCTCTTCTCGGTGAACTGGCCGTGCCCGTGGATGGGGTCCTCATAGGGTTCATTCTGTACCACCTCCACGCCCTCCCCTCGCTCGCTCTGCTCGTGGCTGTGTTTGCTGATCATATACAGCTGGCCGATCCTGTACTGCAAGAGACATGCCGGGGGGGGGGGACCCGTGTCACCATGGCAATCCGGAAGGCATTCTCACATGCCTTGCTGTTCGACGTCGCTAAAATCCATTATCATTTAGCACCCTTCCCAGTGCCCAAACCCATCCCATGGGCTGTGTCCCTCAGTAGATGGTTCTAAGCCAGACAGCTTTAAAACATTTACTACCTGTCAGAGGTGGAGACTCAAGTCACTGTCTCACAACTTGACTCGAACTCACAAATTTGATGACTTGTGACTCAACAGTAAAAATGATGGATAGACTTGGACTCGATTTGGAGTTTAGGGCACATGACTTATGACTTGACTCAGACTTGCAATGTTTTTACCCAAGACTTGCGAAGGTCGGACTTGTTCCCATCCCTGCTACTTCTCTGCATGCCTGCTAGTGCCATTGAATGTTAAAGGGGTTGCATGCTTCAAACATTACAAACTTAATCACAGTCTACACCTTATTTTTAGCAAGAAAGCCCACTCTTTCTTTTTCTATAATTTTCACATGTCTGGGGGGGCGGGGGAGGGGGGGCAGCCAGTTGACTTAGGACCCCCCAGAAGTTTTTTTCTCACTACATGGGAGTTCTGGGTTCCTCTCCTCCCATCACCTGGTTTTCCTTCCTTCATTCTTTATCTTCCCGTTTCCCTGTTTTTGAATCATTCTGCATAAATGATGCAGGAATGTATCACAACACACCCATGCAAAGTGCCTTGGGGTGACACTGTTGTGAAAAGCGCTATATAAAAACTAATTCTGAATAGAATCTCAGGCAGCTTGGTGATGGTAGGTCATTCACCTCACAACCTGCTATTGTCCGAGACTTTGGACATTTTCAGGGATCACAGACGCCCTCAGCCACCACTCTGTACTGAACAGTTTGTTTTCTTATAGAAGACATGCTTCTTTGTATAATTTTTCACCACAATATTTTTTTCTATTTTTAATGGCCTTCTAACTGTCAGGTGCCAGTCTGTCGTTAGCTGACAGGCTGTTCAGAGACTCCATAAAGGTATGAAGAAGGTTTTTTTTTTATTATTTTGTGTATTACTGTGTGATTATCTTACAACAGTCAAAATAAGCCTCTCTTCCCATTTGAAAAGAAATAACGTTCTAGATCAATACTCTGAAGCATTATTTACTCGCAATGAATTGTCCCAGGCAACTGCAGGCAATCCAACCCTTTTCGAAAACAGAAGCAGCCATTTCTATTGTATCTATTGAATGTTTATTGAAACCCTTCAGTGCTGACAATGGCTGTGGACGACAGACACAGAGTCTGCGGAGAATCGCAGGAAGATGCACTTGACACGCAACCAGAATGCACGCTCGAGCCGCCTCTGCCTCCAGCCCACCGCGGCCTGATTAATTGCGCGGCGCATTTCTTGCACCATGTAGACTCTTCCATGAAAATCGCTCCGCCCTCAGCAGATTATCGTTCTGTGGCAGAGAGGAGTCTCCATATTCATTGTTTTCTGGGGAGGTGGGGGAGAGAAAAGCCACTTCAGGTTAAAGTGCTCCTGCATAATTCATACTTCCCTTTCACATGCATGCAGATGTCATATGCAAACAGACATGGGTGCAGCAGACGCATGGCAGCTGATACTAAGTTGAGCGTTCAGGCCAGAGACGCTAGCGGACAACATCGCATGGCCAATGACAGCAAGAGGCTGCTTTTGTCTTTCTACGCCGCTGACCCTGCTCGCTCACGCCCTCGTTCCTGCATATCAAAGGGTGTGTGTCCTGCACCCTGGGGGGCAGCCACCGCTAAGCCAGAAGGCCAATAAATTAGGCTTGGGCGGGACTTAACTCTCAGTAACATCCAGACAAACATCCAATATACGGTAGTCTGGCGGTATCTTTCGAAAACAATGTTATTCCACCGTTTTCAAATCCTGGCGGTAAGATGTTTTGCATGTGGGGAGGTGTATTTTGGAGAACAGCGAATATCACTGTGGATCACTGTTGGTTAATTTCCAAAATACTGCAGTACACTGTATTTCTGTGATACTGCCCAAGCCTATAATATAATAAAGTGAAACTTTACATTTATACATTAATAATCCATTCTAATGGAGCCATTTCCAGTTTGGAGGCTCTCAGAGCCCCCCCGGGGATTACAGGAAGGAATGGCTGCCAGATTATCTGCTTAATCCAGCTATTTTTCCTGTAATATTCCAGAGGGAGGCACTCGGAGCTGGACTGGTACAACAGGGAGCAACTCCATGCCACTCGCTTTAATAAATTGAAAGACAGAGAGAAAGGTTTGATACGCCTTTAAAGATTAAGACTTATACTATTATACTACAAGAGACTAAGATTTTCACTACTATACTACCGAGAGAGTAAGATTTTCACTACTATACTACATGAGAACGGTGTCACCGTTCTGTAACTACCTGCATAAGTACGGATGTTGGAATTCACCAAAATCAGCTTTCAAAGCTGCAGAATTCCTCAATGACATGGATATCCCTCATATTCCCAGAATGTCACATTTGTCCCTGATAACCAGGTCGTAAAAGGTAGTGCATGCATCCAATGGGTGAGATTAACTTATAAAATGTCACATCCATTCCCAAAAACTGAGTGTCCTTGGAGAGCCACCACGACTGAATGGCTGTATTTGCCTATTCCTTCGATTCTAAATATGCCTGCTCTTTGAATAACAACCCACAAAGCCTACAGAAACACAGAAATCAGATGCTAAATATTGTTCAGGTTACAATAAAGATTAGAACAGACTAAAACAGAACTGGGGCTTCAGCCGTTTCACACGATTTTATTTGCTTTTCTCGTGTTATATGCGCATTCGTTTGGCTCCATAATAAAACATAAATGTAAAACCTGAGAACAGTTCGGGTGACTATACAATCTCCGCTGATGCGGTGATAGAAATATTCAGGACGACGTGTCAGCGTTGTCTTGCCGGCGCTCTGTAAAATGCACTTTAAATCGCACCAATCCAGAGCAAACTTCGTCACCTGTGAAAGGTGCCACGGAAGGACATGGGGGATTCTGGGACACGGTCCCACGGGCCCTGGTGAAAAATCACTTTGTTTTTTTTTTTTTAACAGCCTATGAAATGGCAGTACTCATTTCATGCATGGAAACTTACAGTAGCCATAGCAACACTGCGTGTTAAACTTCACGACGCTTCATTATTTTCACAGTGTAACGGACGCCATTAACAGGACCGCTCAGTAGAAGCGAGTTGGGCTCCGGTACGCTGAATGGCACTTCCGCGACCAGTGTGCGTTATTTTACTGTTTTATTTACTTTGTCCATCTATTTATTTATTTTAAAGACCCTCGAGGGAAGATCAATACAGGCAGAACACCTCCTTAATTTCCCTTAGTCCCGGAATATGGAATGAATAATCTCTGACAGCATACAGATCTGGAGGATGGAACGGGGAAAGGTGGCGAAATGTCACCAGCATCCTCCACAAGCGAGCTGAGCAGGGGCATAAAATGCTTTTCTGAACGAGCAAAACCAGGCCGCAGGTGTCTCATCTAACACGCAAACTCCCTTTATACTCTCGGTGCAGTGAGTTACAGATGAGTTTCTCCCCAAACCCGCCACACCATCCCCATTTCACGCCAGGATTGCAACAGTAAGTTATGTACTCCATTATTCTACATGACTGGTTTTATTTGAACTACACAAAGAACAAAAGAAAAAGATTAAACATATTTTGAAGTCCTACACAGCTACGCCACCTGCTGTCTGTCTCTTTCTTGTTCTCTTCAGGAAGCCACTCTGTTTGGGTACAGGTGTGTGTGTGTGTGGGGGGGAGGAGGCAGATGGAGGCGCAGGGAGGGAAGGGGGCAACAGCTGTCTGAGTCTTGTAACCTGCTGTCCCCAAGCTGAGGCCCAGAGGCACCGGACTCGTTATACACGCAGAGACCCGGGTTCGACACACGGAGGCAGACCTGCAGCCACAGAAAGATGCGACAGGAATATGAATCCCAGATGAAAATAGCTGCTAAAAGCCTTGCTGCCTCTGCTTCATGCGGGACATTAAATCAGCCATTGAAGTGTAAATCTTTCTTTTTCATCTAATATTTTTTCCAGCTTCCTGCTCCGCCACCAAACATCAGTGCGTCCTGCCTACAAGTCCAGCACACAGATCTCCATATGTTTAGAAAAGAGAGCAAAGGATTATGGGATTACACCAAGTGTACCAGCCTGCTCTTATTATTGCTCATGCAGCTCAAATGCTGTAGCGGAAACCAATGATACTTTAATACATATAACTCTAATTTGTGTCACTCATTTATATAAAGTTATAAAAGGGATAACTAAATGCATAATGCAGTCGTTTTCACTTTTTCCACTGTCTCAGTAGTAGACATTTCAAGTGCAGAAAGTACAAATCGAGACCAAGGTTTTGTTTCAACCAACCAGCTGAGTCCTCTGTGACTGTGATTCCTCTTCATCAGCTGATTGGTTGACACAAAACCTTGGTCTGGAATTTTACTTTCTGGGCCTGAAATATCTACCTCTGTACTGCCC
This sequence comes from Isichthys henryi, assembly GCA_026776945.1. Classification (NCBI taxonomy): domain Eukaryota; kingdom Metazoa; phylum Chordata; class Actinopteri; order Osteoglossiformes; family Mormyridae; genus Isichthys; species Isichthys henryi. Next base: position 3,404,913 of record JAODJX010000048.1, on the reverse strand, counting down.
CATATTACGGCATACCCTGATATTTAGAAATCCGAAAGGTATTGTTCTTAACACTGAAAAAAAATAGATTCCCCTTTCTATGATGCTGATAGATAGATGCCATATTGAGGCCAAGCATTGTTGTTCACAGCGTTAGCGGTGATTAGAGCCTTTTAAGTTAAAAAAGAAGTCAAAGAATAGCACACTAATGCTACTAAAACATAATCCACCAAAAATGCGCCTTAAACTGTTGCAGCAAGTGTGGCATGCGCGAAACAATTGTGCAAACGGCGGCGCATTGGCCAGTGACTGTGGCGTCAATAAACAGAGGGTGATCTTTTTAATTCACTCATGCATGCACACCTATGGGCAATTTAGCAACAAGGAATCGTCTCCTTGTTTCCCTGCCGTTCAGCTTCTGCATTGATGAACGAGTCCGTTAAGGCTCCCTCTGACTCTGGAGTTTACTGAAAGCAGCCTACATGGTTTATCTTTTTTAAAAAAAAAAAAATACCGTCATATTCCGTATATCAGGCATGATGGCATGAGAAAGCAGACAGCTCCCCCCGCTGAATACACTGACTGCTGCAGGGCCCCCACCCACCATTAGTGATACCGGAACCATAGCTTGAGAACTGCAGGCATAATGTATAAGCGCATTTGTTTATTACTGACTGTTAATTAATATTCAGTGTTCACACACTTTCCTTTTCTCTGTGCATTTAGATGGACGAGATGAATGAGTGAATCAGGGCTGTGTGAAAGGTGCCGAAGCCAAACATGATGGCTAACTACAGTAGCGGTCCTGGGCGTCCTCGTTGGCCCCCCCGACATCCCCTCAGCAAACCCCCTGGCAGCCAACGGAAAAACTTACTAGATTTGCATTTCAGCGTCCTGGAGATTCCCCCAATTTGGCCCCCATTCCAGCTCCTCGATTACCACCGGTGCGCTCACCAGTGTCAGGGTCATGAGGGGGCAGTCGTGGCCCAGCTCCCCCCCCCAATCACCTGCCAATAACACAGTCTTTTTTTTAATCTAAGTTTGTAATGAAGGTGTCCATTCTACAACATATAACCCCAGTCCCTCCCAGGGTCCTGGCTACAGATCGTCTGACAGTGCCCCCCCCCCCGCCCAACTGGGGGGTCTGCAGATTTGTTATGCTGCCAATGGTGCCTCTGAAGGTAAGGACCAAGAAGACGGCGACAAAATCAGGTGATCAGATTGCGGGG
>JAODJX010000048.1:3369287-3380740 GCA_026776945.1 Isichthys henryi | reverse complement strand
GACAGGTACAGTACCTAAACTGAGGAAGGCCAGGAGACTGGTGCAGTACCCAAACTGAGGAAGGCCAGGAGACAGGGGCAGTACTCAAACTGAGGAAGGCCAGGAGACAGGGGCAGTACCCAAATTGGTGCGGCGTCTTACATTATGGGGAAAGAGGCAGAGTGATCATCTCTTGCATTTTTTGTCTTTCTGAAGTATTTTACAATGGGCCTGGAGCAAAGGCATAAAGCAGGACATCGGGCTGTATTTGAGTTGAGCTTATTCAATAACTGGAAATACACCAGTAGATTAGTTACCCCACTCAGAATATTGTATTTTCTGTGACTACTTATAAACATCAAAGGTACAGAACAAGGAAACCTCTGGTGCTGGCAAAGATTTGTAAGAAAGCCACGGGTCACAGAGAAAACGGTGACACAACTGAACAGACCAACGCTTGTATTATTTTGGAAATATTATGAGTGACCCCATGATTTGGATAAAAAGGTAAAAGAATCAGAAGCCAACAGATAATAAGCAGGAGAGATTCAAAGTCACCCTAACAATGAATATGCCTTTGTGAACTCCGACGATTCAGACAGAAGACAATCTAGGGATGGCCAGGAGTGTACATCGACTTGGCAAAGCTGAATAATAATGATTACTTCTGAAATCTATGACTAAACATCTCGGGGATAGATGGCCATGCCAACCTACACAGCTTGTATTATGAGACGTAAAAATCCATCAACACCAAGTATATCATACTAGCGGCTAAAATTCATGGTGCATCCGGGGCTTGCGCCCTGTACTTAATGAAATGGGATCCAGGTTAGTTTAAACCACGAAGATCGGATTAAGTTAAGCGCCACGCGGCGACTGAAATCGCCGAAAAAAATCCCGCACGTAGGAGGTTTCCAAATTTAGCTTGTCCCTTAGCTAGTGTCAATATGGAATTGACTTGCAGAGTCAGCATTCAGCCACAAGGTGTCAGAAACGATCTGCTTTTAAGGCTCAACGCGGTTGTGACATAAATCATATTCGCAAAACAGAATATATTAGATCAATAATTTAAATATAATTTAAACAATAATATCGTAAGTAAATTCTTTCAGAAGGGTTTGGTATTTCAGTTTTGTATCAGCTTTCGAGACAACCTTACTTCACGTCTAATTAGGTATTAAAACATACCATACAAGTCTACAAATAATATTGGCATATGAAGTTAAAGAGACACCAGCAACCCACATACTGGCTAATTAACAGTCTGTGGTTCATTGCTTAATGTATTGGTTGGTCATTATGCGTAGCACGTTAAGTGCATCAAGTTCGCGCTGGGAAATCACCGCCATTGTGTAATTAAGAGTTTTAGTAATGACCAGACATGTCAGCAACATCACAGCACATGTTTCTTTAGTGTCGGCTGTGTTTGAACACCGTAGGGTATAAATTTTTGCGTTTTTTCTTCTCTGCGGAATATAAACTTATGCCATCAGTTCACGGACGGAGGGAAGTAACGTTCAAATCTTGGACAGGGTGACCTCACGTCCTCCATCATATCTGAGCGCCTATGATGTAAGAAGAACTACATCTCGCTTTTGGTGTAAGCTTTTCAAAGACAACAACGAAAATATGAAAAAATTTCCTACCAAGTCAGAATAAACGTTCTTTTAAACTATAATATAATCCAGCATAACTGAGTTATTAACTAACACACATCAATGCTTTAAACTATAATATATTCTATCATAACAACTGAGCCATTAATTAACACACAGGAATAGTTTCTATTAAGATTTTAAATGCTTCTATGAAATGCCATTTTTCAAAAGAAAAATAAAAAATACAAATAGCTGCAGGCTAGTTACGAAAATTTTAGCCTAATGTCCACAGCAAAAGATGGAAAACGACCTGATTATTATTCAAGAAAATAGGTCAGTCATTCTATCCCAAGTCATCATAGTTGGTCAACCTACACGATGTAGGCTAATACAGCACTGACCAAAAGGCCCCCAGGTATACGAAAATAAAGCTGTAATTGTCACGGCTAAGAAAGAGTACACGTGTAAGGAGCTGCTGGCTGAGACAGGGACGTAAACACAGCACGAATAGCCCCTATCCGGGTAGGTGTTCCGTATGCCTGTATCGAGACATCCTCCTTAATTAGTGATTCAGAAGGAGCTGTTTAATTAAATGTGTCACCATAAATGTGACTGGAACTTCGAAAAGCAGTCTGTCTGTCTAATATTTTACATGCCAATACCTGTTTTATTGCAATTACACAGTCTGTTAATTAAAAAAAAGCCCCGAATGAGGGAATGAGGCGTTGCCGAGTATGTGACTCACCTTCCTGTCTTATTCCTAATCTCCTGTGTGGATCATCTTCAGCTCCAGATCATGGGATGAGATAACCAGTGTTATTTACCATCCAGTGTTATTTAACATAGAAGGTGGATGGATGATAGCCATGTTAAGGCACTGTAAAGTAACTGAGCAGTTTGATTTTTTAAAGTCAGTGTTCTGTGATTTATTTCTGCCTGTGTAACTGTTGCTTGGTGACCAGAGGGTTTCTGTAAACTGTCCTCAGTTAGGCACCTCGCGGAAAGGAAGAACCTACAGTGACTCCATAAATTATGAATGAGCTCTGAATTATGCATGTTCTTTTTTAACCATGGAGATGTATGTGTTCGCAAATTGTCCATCATTTTGGCAGTGCTGCTTCGCAGTGATTAAGAAGCTGGAACTGTTGGACACAGGGTTAGAGGGTCAGATCCTAAGCGGTGAATCGCCACTATTCCTGGGAGAATGGTAATCACTGGATCGGCCTGCCCTGTGAATCGCTGAAATTGTTGGTAAAATTGAACTGTTTGCTTTTGCTGTAAGTGGAGATTCACTTAATCACAAAATGCATTATAGCCTAACATGTGATGAGGGGCTGGGGTTGACACAGTCAAGGTTAGGGGTTCAAAGTTCAAATCCCCCCCGTTCTGCGTGTGCGGAGTGTTCATGATCCTCTCACATCCTGCTAATTTACCTTGCGGTCCAAAGATTTGCAGTTTGGTTAACTGGAACCTCTACATTTCCCATAATGCATGCTGCTGTACGTTACTCAATGTGCATGCTGTGCCTTGCGGTGAACTGACATCCCATTTGGGGTGTAGCACTGGATCCCTGCCCTGTGTGCTGTGCACCCCAGGACAGGCTGGAGGGCTCCCTGCAGTCGTCACTGGGATAAGTGGTTGGAAGACAGATGGAGAAGATGCAGGTTGACATTACAGCAGGAGCACTGGAGAGCCGATAGTGCCGGCCCCTTTCCAGTGTCTACTCCTGTCTCCACCAGTATTTCTGGTTCATTCCCACTTGTCTGGGGAAAGAGGTCCCATGCCAGTCTTTAAGTCCATTCTCCTGTCCATGCACACAAAGAAGGCATCTCTGTGAATGTGCCAGAACTTCACTGTTTTATTTATGTCTATTCTTCTACAGGCTGAAACAGAAAAACCACGTCTTACACGTTGTCGTCTCTGGTCTGTCTGAATTCATAATGCTGTTCATTTTGTAACCTCACTATTGTAGTTTAGAACTACTGCGTGTTTCTCAGAAATATTCCACAGTGCATAATTCATTTTATTATATGAAACCTGATTAGATTGGCATATATTTATAAAGCCCACAGGCTGTTAAACTTTGCAATAAATTTTTCAGGCACTAGATGGAACCAACCTGTCATTTATTTCCCATATAATAAACTTTTATATGCTCAGAATAAAACATTGTTACAATTTTAATAAGAAATATGTCACTAAACTGTTGCAGTTATTTAATTGAAGGATAGGTTAACACTGATTTCCATTGCAGGAATCTTTTCTGCCATCAAATACACTCTGACATTTTTTAAATCTTTTTTTTTTTCCTGATTAAATTTCAGTCATAACATCAACATTTGCCCATCTTAGGGCTTTGTGAGACTACAGAATGACTCCGTATGGGACGTAGCAGAAGAGCCCAGCTCAGTACAAAGAAATATTTTCTCAACTGACCCAAAATTGATTCTAGTCCAGCTTGTCTGTCGTGTCAGTGCAGATCCAGGTCACTCAGACAGGACAGTAGCCCCCTGAGATCAGTGCGGCTACACTAAACCGGAGCCCAAAGCCTCTCTGGTTGGTCTGTTTAGGCAGAAGGTCCCAGCAGAGTGAGTCAGGTCTTTTCACACTCATTAGAGAGCAGCCAATCTGAAATAAGATCAAACTGCTTTTATTTAATAAGTCTGTAAATCTGGGGGAGAGCCAAATGATCACGTATTTTTTATATATTTATTTCTGCAACGCAGTAGCTGTCGATTGAACATGTTTTTTTGTTTATTTTAGAATTGGCCACTGCCTTCTCCTCTGATGGACGTGGGTCAGGATATAAGGCAGAGCAGGTTTGTTAATTCAGCTGCCCGAGGTGTTTATGATCTGAGCGAGATGGACTGAACGTCTTTGCTGCCTATAAGGCTGAAAGAGATATAAGAGCATGTCAGTCATCCAATCAGTGAATCTCTGTAAACCCCAATTACCAGAGAAAGTCAGGCAATTATCAACTTTCTAACTTAAACATTTACATTTCATATGCACGATGGTATTGATTATATAAGCCACCCTTGGGAGATGTCTGACTGCTAAGAGGTGTAAACTCTGAATATGATTTCTAAATTGTAATAAATGACACATTTATACAATTGTAAACATTTTACATAATCCACCTTGTAACAGTAGAATGTTCCATAGATTAAAAAGAAAGCGATTGAGTATTCGGAATAATTCGATTTATTTAAAAAGTACAAGACAATTGCATGTTCACAATAAACGTATCTTTATTAAAAAGACAGACACTTTGCTTACATAAATCTTACGCGTATGAAGAAGTTTGTTGTGATGTTTAATATATACGCCTAGTTCAGTAGCACATTTGTAGGGCGGTACCTTAGTTTCCTTGCCCCCCGCGAAACCCAATGTGAGATGTACCTCGTAAACAACCCGTCACCTCTTTTACACACATCTGGACAAAAAAAAACTGAATTGACGGAAGCAATGGCTTCTAAGTTATTGTATCACAAGAGTCAACTACAGAATAACGTTGCTTTTCAAAAATACAAAAGCTCTTTTCCTTGAACTTTTAAAACCCGTAATAAAACACACAATTCTTGCATTCGGTTGTTGAGAGCGAACGGTATTTGCACTTAGTTTGCTTAGCTATAAAAAGAGAGATACCTCGTGAATATAGTTTCCTCCCTGAAAACTGCCATGTGTGAGCACTGAATACGTCAAAAGCCGATGACTTACTTAGTAACATAAACATCCATCGTTAAATCGGGATTTAATCACAATCTATACGAGGACTCAAAATGGACCGGGCACCTTGACACCAACTTAAAAAGAACTACTGAAAAAGTAGAGTTTAACCTGGTTTTATAAATGAATCAAATGCATGGTGGGTTTCAAGTTTTAATCTGTAATAAGTATTCGCTCTGAAAAATGGGAAAACGTTCTATAACACGGAATCCGTTTATAAGTAAACCAAGTTACTTTAGTAGGGAAAAAGTTTATTTATTAAAACAATAAAATAAGATCAAATAAAAGATTTGCTAGAACTGCATTTAAAGATTCCGAACGTATTTTTTTTTTTGCGACCTACAAAAGATGCACTTAATGTAGGAGTATAAGACACCTACATTGAACACAGCGGACAAGCCCAGACCACAGACTACTCATCCTACAGGTCGGTCTCTGTGGGCGCGAGCTTGTGGTGTGTCAGTCATTTACAGCACCAATCGTGATTTTTGCGTAGTGTATACGTTGTCTAGTCTTTGCTTTACGTTTAATTGTGGCCATGATAGCAACAAACAGACCACAAATCAATTATTTTCTTAGAGTAACGTGTAAGAATGACAGCAGGACGTGCCACATGCAAGATTAACCACATCCATAAATTTCCTTTTTATTACTATTACGTGCCTGTGGGAAAGGTGATTCACAATTAATTTACGCTAGAGTCCACGTGTTATTCCGTAGTGGCAATCGCGCAGAAACAGTAGCTTTAAAGAACAGCTACAACAAAAGCCATTATAATCTGGGACGAGCAATGTTATTTAAATGTTCCGTAGTAATGCACTTTATTTGTTACTTACAAACATGACGTGGGTCATCAAACTGTTACAATTACGACCGAAACTAAACGTGGACTACTGAAGCTCTACCTTCGTCTCCTAATCCAGAGGCTCAGGTTCGGCGTCCATGCAGGTCTCCCAGGAATTGCGGGGCATGTGGGGCATGGAGATGAGAAGAAGGGCGATGCCGCTGAGGAAGAGGAGGGCGAAGGCTGAGCAGGCGCACGCAAACGACCAGGAGTAGTAGTATTGGATCCAGATGGTCTCGTCGCTGTCGATCATGCGCTTCACGGACTGTCGCATCACCTCCACTGAGATGATTATGCACAGACCTGATGGAGCAGCGCAGGGATTTGGGACAGATGGAGAGATTTAAGTCTAGCATAGGCCTACAGGGGGTCCCTGTAAATAATTTACAAAACGCAGCTTTGTATAATGAATGTACGACGTGGAATAAGTATCCAGTTGATTAAATATGTTTTTACAACTCTGTTATAGGCCAAGACTATAACCTTCTTAATTTCTAATTACCAGCTGTTAACGGCAGTTTTGGCAACAAGTGCACGCCGCTCAGCTCAATTAGTCAAAGGCTTGTTTTCCCTGGGTTTTACCTGCGAAAGCAAAGAACATGCCAGCCGGCCGCAGCAGGTAGTCCCTGCCTCTTCCGAAGGAGCCGATCAGACAAAGGGTACCCAGCATCATGAAGGCCAGGCTGAAGACGGCGATCGCCGCCGCGGAAATGTTGTACTCTGCGGAGAAGCATAAATCGGAAAGCGGAAGTCATGCGTGTTGAGCTTAAACGTTGTTTAGCTCAAAGTTTAAAAATGAATCGTATAATGATTGAAATATGCATTATTCTATTTAGATGGCAAAATCGCATAACATAAGTTATAGGTAGGTAGCAAACACATTTGGGGGGGAGAGATTTCAAACCCGTAATTTTACAATGTGACTGCATGTCTGCACGTGAACCTCACAGTACGTGCCTACTGCTTCACAATGTAAGGGCGGCACCTCCAGCAATTGATGGGCACTACACGGATCATGACACAGCCACTAAAGTAGAAGACACTAGGAGTGCCACTGGCATGCCCCTACCAGTATATCTGCTACAAATGGGGAACAAACCCTGTCCCTTCCACCAGATTGGTTTACACCTCTCCTCAATGCTCAGGTTATCGAAACGCATTGGCACATACATTTAGGCGTAGAAGACAAATATAGGAGTTTTGATGTAAATGCAATAATGAACCACCACAGATTTTTCCGTAATCTGGAATGAAGAGAGTAAATGGACATAAATAGCAAAACAACTGCCATCTACGCCGTTCGGAAAGCAAGCAGGACGGGGAGAATGACAAGTCGAATCAGCGGAGATCCAAACGACGGGGTTTATTAAGGGCAGACAAGCAACACGGGGTACTGTACACACGTCAATGACAGACCTATGGAAATGAACTCAGACGCGGACTAAAATACACAGGACTAAGCAGAATGGCCACAATCGGGATTGCACGCGTGGTAAATGAAGGGGCGTGGCACACAGGAGGGTCGTAATAGCAGGTCATGACGACAACAACAGATGTTTCGATTTCTGTTCCAACCACTTATACATCTCTTATAGTCCAAATGTACAATGAAATAAAACATGACCTGCCTTTCTGGGTTTCAACCTCAAAAAGCTCAGCCTCTTCTCCCGAAGTGAAATGTTTGAAGTAGGAACAGTTTTTGGCTGAAAGAAAGATAAAAGACCATTTCTATGCTGACTTCCTTGTGCTTCACACTGAGACCAAAAATCTCGTTTCCTTCTTTCCACTGGTAGTTCTGGGACATTTACTCCAGTAAAGTTTCTTATGGAAACGAAGACACTAAGCATCTCACTGCAGCACACTTCTGAAACACATTTGGTGATCTTGGCCTACCTGACAGGTGTGTCACCATCACATCCACAGGCACTGTACAAATGGGGCATGGAGACTAGGTCACGACTCGGTAAAGGTGATATGCCTGCCTTTCTACATTCTTGTTATGATTCAACATTCTTCTGATTACTCAACATTCTTGTTTTGACTCAATATTTTTCTCATGCGCACAACTGTTCATTAAGACAAAAGTAATGATTTCATTTCAGCGTAGAGTGACCGCCTCATCCACGTCAAGAAGGACACTGAGTTACTTCAGGGTTTACAAACTACTTAAAAACCGAAAGGATCCTGTGCTTGACTAAATTGTTCAGTTCTTCTTATGCTTTGGTTGCTTTCCTTGATTGAAAGTCTCATCCACCTTAGATTATAGGAGACTGACCAATCAGCACACAGCAAGAACTCTGGCCTTAAGTGAGATCTACCTTCTTTTAAATGGACCGAAATGGTACTTTCCTGTCCTTACATACTGACATGGATTAGGTGGTAACCCTTGTCTAGTAGGATGAACAATAAGACAACCTATTACTCTGAAAAGAGGTGAAAATTTCAGGTCCAGAAGGTAAAAATCCAGGTCAAGATTTTGTTTCAACCAACCAGTTGAGTACTCAACTCAATACGGTGACCATGACTCTTTATAATCAGCTGGTTGACTGGATCAAAATCTTGGTCTGGGCTTTCTGGACCTGAACTTTCCACCTCTGACTCTGAACACAAGAAGCCCACTGGTTCCAGTCCAAATATGGATTATCTGTATGTCTCTAAGCTGTGTTGTCTGAAGCTTTGGGTTTTAGCTACAATTTCACCCTTGTCATGCATTCTATTTGCAGCTTGGACATGCCCATTATTGAGAGGCACCAACAGCTGACCAACATGAGCACAGATCTAGGTGTGTATGCATAATGAAACCTGGAATCACCTATTTCTACAATAAAAGAGCAGCCTGCTAATCATACAGAGTGATTGGTATGGAATGTTAAGGTATGAAAGTTCCACCTCAGGAGAGAGTTACATATAAGACAGTCTCCCTGGACAGTCCTGCACCATGGCGACAGAAAACTAAGCATTTGAATCAGTAATAACCAGACTCTTTGCAAATCAGATGTAGAAATATATACAGCGGTAATAAAACGTCAATGAAATAACACGATATGCAGATGAGTGAGAACTACAAAACTGGCAGAACTTCTCCTTCCACCCACCATGCGCACAGACGAAATGTGGTTCCACCAGAGATGAGTGAAAACCATGTGCATTTTGTCTGTGTCAAGAGTGACTGTGAGATTCTGGGTTAATGTGAGAAGATAAAACTTTTACTGTGATGGACCAGTAATGGGCAGAGGTATCTGGGCTGCACAGGCAGCTGCTGGTCCTCCAGGGCTATGCATGGGCCAGAAGACTGTCACTGATTTAATTATCTGTGCATCTGCATTAAGTATCTTCTTCAAGAGTTCAACAGCAGTCCATCAATAAATAGGTCAATCCTAATCTGAGAAATATATGTACATAACAATGTAATAAGCATTTTGAAAATAAGACCAGACATTTCAGAAAGTGCAGAAATTACATTCCAAAGACACAATGAGTATGATACAAAAGAGATTTCCAGTTGCTTCCGATCTTCTTTAATCTGTAAGGCAGGTTGCATTGCGGTTGGGGAACTTTGCTTTCAAACAAATTTTAGTTCATGCCAGAATCTGCTGAGCGTTTTTGTTAGTTTACTGGATGCCGTGGTTCCTCTTCCTGGGCATGAACCAGAGATGGAAAGTTCAGGTCCAGAGGGTAAAAATCCAGACCATGATTTTGTTTCAACCAACCAGCTGAGTCCTCCGTGACTGTGACTTTTTATGTGTGACTGGTTGGTTGAAGCAAAACCTTGGTCTGGATTTTTACCCTCTGGACCTGAACTTTCCATCTCTGGTTCATGCCCACACACCTGTTAGCCTTCCAGACAGCAGGACTGAGAGGAGACATGCTCTTACCTCCAGGGAGGCTGATGGGGCCACAACTGCTGCCTCCAGGGTCCTCCACCCTCATGAAGATGCTTTTCTTACAAAGCCGCCAGAGGCCAAAGTGGGCTGCCTCGCAGGTGGCGTTGAGGTGCTCCACCCGTGCGTTCAGCACCGCCCAGTGGTCTGACACCACGGCCGTAAACATGGAGGAGATTCCCAGCAGAATGACCAGAAAGGTCATCTTCACCTTGGTCCTCTTGTCCTCGAACATGGCCGTGCCAGGGAGGAGCCCCGGGTGCGAGTGAGGCTGGGGGTCCCTGAGCTTCAGCGCCCGCTCTTCCCGCCACTTCCTGGAGCGTGAGCGGCGTCCTGGGGACTCTGGGCTCAGCAGCCGCCGCTGCCGCTTCACTCCTGCTTTTCTGCCCACAAATCTCAGTCTCCTGTTTGAGAAAAGAAGTCAGATAATAGTGCCCTACTTTTTTTTTTTACACTCCCTCTCTCTCCTGCTCTCTCTCCCTCTCCCCTTGCTCTCAGCCGCCTGGGTGGGGCACGCACTCCAGCTGTGGCGGTGTGCTGAGGAGGTCGGCTGTGATACAGCAGCCCCTGTTGGCCCTGGAACTCCTGCAGCTGTATTCCTACACTGTCCCCCTTCCAGGCTCCACCGACCATGTGTGACTGGTCCTGAGGCTCAGAAGGTCACAGAAATGTTCCTAAAAACCGAAACCTACTTCCCTTGACCATTGGTCACACACCAAAAATCACACATTTAACATTTCAAAATGAGTCTTTTCGGGTGGAGGTGCAGGGTGGTATATTATATATTTTGTTTGCTCATTTTTTGAGGGCTTTTGTAAATGTTCTTGTCCTTCGCCTTTCTGTCCATACGCCTGCCCCCCCCCCCTCCCCCAGGGAGCTTCTTTATAGCAGGGCAGCATTTAAATGAGTTGATCTAGTTTCTCTTCCAATCAGAAGGGGAGACCGTCAGCTGTTCAGGCTGTTGATGTCTTTCTTTTTTTATTATGTGGAGCAAAATGGCATCGTCCTACATGAAAGTTTGGCTTTTGTCAAACTTTGGGAAAAGAGACGGGAGTCTGGAGCCGCAGTTGTTCACTTTGGTTGTGTACATGTGTGATTTCAGAGGATTTTTTCCCCCAAACGCCAACTCCAAAGCAGCCAGGCTTTTTAATGCACCCGGAACATAATTTAATGAGAAAACGTGCATTCACTTAGAAGCGGACCTGAAAGAGACACCTGCCACTCCATCCCACAAGGTCTTTTACTCCATATGCTCCTTCATGTGATTCATTTTCAAGTTTCAGCTCTTAAATCAACACGCGGAAGATAGAACGAACAAAAAAAAAATCTATGAATGAAACCAAAGAAGATAAATTGAGTATTAGACTGTTAAGCAGATTAAGCGAATTCCGGAGTGTGGCTTAGGCTGTAAGGGGGGGT
>JAODJX010000048.1:3346619-3359729 GCA_026776945.1 Isichthys henryi | reverse complement strand
GCCCATAATTTTTTATTTTCGCCCCGGGCAATTTTCCTTTTTTCCCTTTTTTTTTTTTGGGCCATTTATTATAATTGTTTTTGTACGCCAAACCCAAACCGGGGCCACGGCAACCCCCCCCCCCCCCCCCCCCGCCATGGAGGGCTGTTTGGCCCACGGGTCTCGAAACAATTGCTAAAACTCGCCAACTGGCACGGACTCAACCGCCACGCGATGGCCCGCCATCCTACCAGGCCGCTGTCGCCGAGAGACCAGCGGCTCCTCTCCATGGCAACCGCGGCTCCAGACCAATAATCTGATTTCCAGAGCACCTCTGAGGACGCCTTGGACATCTTCATAGTTCTTCATTACATCACTTTTACCAACCTGCCTTCCTACTACCCAGAACACCAAGACCCCCCCCCCAATGACACCCTCTGTGGCTTCCCGCAGTCATTGCTGGTCAACTGGTGGTATGAAGGACTCCATGAAGATATAAATAAATTAAGAGCATATCCAAGACAGAAAGAAGAAACTGCCAACGAGGATGTGTCTTACTCTCCCTCCGCCTTTTATGGTTAACCCCCCCCCCCCCAGACGTGCAATATTTTTGGCATCATTTATTGCAGAACACTGGCCCAGTTAAATTTCAATACCTCCGGCATCATCGGGCCTCATGAAATGGCTGATTTCCTCCAGGATCGGCAGCTAACTTGATTTGCTTCCCACCTCCTGATAAGCCAATCCACTGGCAGCCGATGGGGGACCCTCTCGCCTTTACAAGCCAATAAGCTGCCGGCCCCCTGTTCCCATCCCTCGTAAAACACGGACCTTACAGTATAACCGTGGCCTTGCTGCTGTGTGACTGGGCTCAAACCCCCAAGGTCGCAAAGAACACAGATGTACGTGGGTTTGAATCCCTGTTTAGACTTTTCATGTAAAATGGTTGCATGCACTAATATCTTTTGTAATTATAATACGTGCACACAGGTGAGTATCATTATACCTGGCAGTAACAGCCTAGGACCCCCCCTGCCATTGTGGGGTCATTATAGACCTTCGGGGAGAGGTGGGAATCGCAGCCCCATCTGTGCATCATTCACCGGCAAACGCTTTTGCCCAAAGTAATTTACACAGCCCTCGGCACGCGGCGCAACCCATTTGCACGCCTGGTTATTTTATTGAAGTAATTCAGACTAAGGGCCCGGAGTGCGACAAAGGTACAACAGAAATTCCCTTGTTTGCAACTCCCTGATTACGCAGCGACAACCACCATTTGCTAGTAAATAATAAAACGAAGTAAAAAATGGCTTCTCGGCTGCGTATCTATTAAGGCAAAGCAGCATGTGGTATAATTATCTAAAACAAAACACGCAAACGCGCATCACTCAGCTGAGCTCCGGTGCTCGAACACTTCTTAGAAAAAGCAGCCACCGCCAATGCATCGCATGTTTGTCTCAGGGAACCATGCATTTCATCAGGCTCCCATCAATTCGCACACCTATCTCCCTGCCTATCTGTGCCTCGCTAATTTGCATCTCCATGACAACGGGGCCATGCCATCCTTCCATAGGTCATCCAGCAGGGACCAGCTAGTAAACAAATGGGAGGAAGTCAGAGCGATGGAAATCTGAAGAGCCCTAACGTCTGCTTCCACCCAGCTATATATGTCAAACACTCCTTCTCTTGGGGTAGATCCATTATGCAGCAGGACAGTAATATTTTAACAAACTCAGACAGTGACCATACTGGAACCAAGCATTTATCACAAGTTTATTCAGTACATCTGGCATTACAGCTAGTTTGCGCGCTGGAAAATTGGAGCAGCACCACCGTAATATTTCGGAGTATTTAGTATTAGAGTACCAAGCTGCTGACACCGTACCAGAAGTACCAGGGGAGACAAGCTAATCTACCAATGCAAAAATGATAAAATGAGATGAGATGAGATGAGATAATCGTTTATCCCGCAAATGGGAAGTTTGCATCGTGATGACAATCACGTTTGAGAGACACAATACTTTAGTTGTACATAGTACACCTAAGACATTAAACAACGTTTCTGTGTCCCTGAAAATTACTTATATGGCCACAGGTATAGTCTAGTTACGCTAATTAATTATAACTCCTCAAATAACCATATAAATATTCAGATTTATTAAACACCCCCATCTTAAATATTCGTTTTAATTTTTTTATGTCAGAACTCCCAGCAGCTCACTGTTCTTTTAACTTAAGAACTCATAGATTCCCAGAGAATTAATAAATATATGAGAATATCGTTTCCGATCAGATTTTGACCCGTGTGAAAGGGTGTATCACCTGAAATTCAAGAACTGTCTCCAAAAACAAAATGCGTTATAGAGCTGCGATTCGGCAGCACGTTGCCAGCGCACCGCGATAAGACTGCGGAGGCTAAAGCCTGACAGGTCCGGCGGACCCCGAACCGGCGGCCTCCCCACGGGCGTGCTTTACATAAGCGGACGATCGGCTTCAGAAACAGCGCGGAAAACCTCTCCTTTCATCTATAAACATAAAGCAAAAAAGAATACGTCCGGCCATGTCGTATAAAACATATTAATAACAGTTTTGAATGGAAAATTCATGACCCGTATTAAATTCAAAGTTTTTAAATGCGAACCATCGATTAAACTAAGGTATCGTTCAATCGAAATATTGTTCGAATCGAGACAGATGCAAGTTACTTCAGTTTTAACACTCATAATAGGCAAAGGAGGAAGATATATAAATTATCCGTTACTGTAACTGGCGTATATCTACATTATTACAGACAAAATAATATAAATAAAAGGAATTTAAATTCTGTGAAAGCATTAGGTAGATAATCTAAAGGTACATATTTTAAAATTACCGTTATTCAGTTAAATTAAAGCTTTGTCCCGCAGTTAAAGGCGTCAGTAGCTAAAGGCAAAACGGAAACATCAGTCCGCCGTTATATTAACACTGAACAATTAATGAGCTCAAAACCTAGACTAAACAGGGGAAGACAGCAGTCATTATCACAGAACATAAGAAAGTAATTCCAAATCTCATTCATAACATTTTTTTTTGTTTTTTTCCTGAACAATGGCAAAAAGCTTACCAAATCATCTATTTTTAAATCGTATCTATGTTTCCATAGCAATTTCGGAGATGTGGTTGCCAAGCAACAGCATTAAATACAAAAAAAGACCTGAATGAAGGCAGAGTCGTGAATTGCATCTCCAGTCTGTGCTGGGTCAGTCTTTCCCAGACTGCACTTTATTAAACAGGCCTGTCTACGGGTTTAACAATTTTTTTCACAAGTTATAATATCCCGACTTGAACCTAGAGAGATTTATACGATGATTGATACTTGAATAGTTATATACTTCTAGTCTTTTTTATATATAAAACTGAGGCTTACCATCTAATCATATGACTGCTAGTGTTTTACAATTTATCTTATACAGGCTACCCATGCATTAGGTTCATTTTGGATGTAGTTCTCCACCTGCGGCTTCATTGTTAATCAGGCACCAGTAGAGCCCCTGTTAACTTTACTTTCCGTCATGGTACCTTGTTACTACTTTGGGTTGAACGATACTTTTCTCCCTTCCGATTAGTACCGGTCCCTCGCCATATAACGTTTCCCCGACTTCTCCAGTGCTTGACAGGAAATATTTTTGGGTAACGCTGGCACTGAACTGGGACGGACTGACGCTCGTCATGTAATGCACATTATTGCACAGACCGAACGTTTCCTTTACGACGCGGAAAAAATAATTTAACTACTTTAAATCACTTTCACATATTTTAATGATAGGAAAAAAAATATTAAATAGCGTGTCGGGTACCTTCGATACAACAGATTCTCCAAAGCCCGGAATGCGTAAGATCGCCTTTGGTTTTCTTTGGTTGCGTCTGGAATTCGTCCGCGCTGATGTTGGTGGTGTTACATATGTAGGCTCGGGAGTAAAGCCAGTAGTCCGTGCCTATAGCGATAGTCATCAGGCTGAAAGCTGTAAAAGCCCCCGCGGTCGCCAGAATCATCTGAACCCCAAGATCACGCCACGCCATAGCGCCTCATAACACTCCAAGCCGGTCTACACTCTGAGGAACATCACGGCAAGGAATCCCCGCTCATAGCGTCTACTTGGACCGATTCGTTTGAAAGCATTTAGGTTTTTAGGTTATCCTCCTTCATGTTCCCCACGGAAGTTCCTGCGCTTTTCCTAGGCAGCGGCGACCTAGTCCTGCAATCGCTTATAATTCAGATAACTTATTATATAGTGGTATTGATTGCATTTCATAGGTTTTCATTTTGCGCACCTTTATTATATTTGAAGCGATACTCTGTCGCTCCCTTGCAAACGGCATCAGCTTTAACAAACTCAGATGGGTTTTTTTTTTCAGAAAGCGCTCCAGAGGCAAGACTCAAACCCCACCTTCATCAATGCCAGCCAATGGGAAACAAACATGTAAATACTTCCCTGTGACAGACAAATAACAGACGTAGGGAATTTAATAATGCCGGCTGAATATAAGTATGGGGAAATTTCGGTGCGTAAAAGTGCAAGATTGTATTCGTGCATTCACTAGGCGCATTTTTGCGGGGTAATGTTGGGGAAGAGTTAAATGATGCCGCGCGCCTTGGAAACGGAACTGTATAATCGGTCCCCTACTGGTGTAAACATCTGGGAGCTGGTGTCTGTACTATTGGTAAGAGCATCTCGGCACGCCCTTGCTGATGTCTGGCTCACCAATAGCCATGCTTAGCGTCCATGAAGCCGAAGGAAAACTTCAAGGCATAAAAATTCCCACGAAATGTTCCACTCAAGTTTATAGACGTTTCTATACAAATCGTGATATTTTTTTTTTACTATAAATCAATGCCTGTCAACATAAGTGTTGCATACCATGCTTTTATAGTGTAGTTAGACATGCAAATAAATATGAACTATTTTCCAATATCAATGAAATATAGTAGTGCAGGTAGTTTAAACGCACAGCTTCACATGGATGCCAGTATTCAACTCTGATTTCACAATGTCGACATTCATTCATGCAGGTGCCCAGAAAGCAGGGCGCCCCCCCGAGACCGTCCCTGACCAGTCGATTGCCTTCCTTTCACTCAACGCTGTTGAGAGCCCAGATCACGCTGTGTCACGCAACAGAGCTCGCGGCGACAGAAAGAGCTGCGCATTTATAGCAGCCGGACACTGGCAGCCGGCAGTCTGCTTGCGCCCGACCTTGGGCAGAGGCTGCCGATGGCAGCGCTGCAGATTTACATCATTCAGGGTGGGTATCTCAGCGACTGACACGGAAATTAGCAAACTTTGCGCTCCCGGCAGCTTAGCGGCTGGTCTCTGCGGTGGACTTTAATCAAAAGACTGTTGTTTGCACCCTTAATTCAAATCCTTACCCTTTTGAAATATGACATGGGATGAAAAAAAATATCAAGATCATACTTTGCGAAGGACTTCAGCAGTCTGCACTGCAGGGCCGCCCTGGGGGGAGTGTTTGGGACCAGACTTAAAGCGACTGTTTTTCTGAGAGGCCAAAATTAAATGTCCTGCTTAAATCACCCTGAAATAGCACAGCAATACCTGTGAGGATCCTGCAGGTATTTCATCCACCAACTCTAGCCGGGGGTACATTGTACATCACAGTTTAATGGTCAAACTCATGTAAAACACAGTCCCCCAGCTCCGCCACAATTTTTATTGAACTCTTCTATCCATCACACCTCCACCTCAATGTTAAATACATCCTCCGAGCTGTCTGTCAGCTCTGCACTTCACAGTCGATGCGGCATACAGCTATTGCTAAGAATCTAGCTGTTTCTCCCTAAGGCAGCCCGCGGGCACCGCCGAGGTCTGTAAGAGGTCCGCAGAGATAACATGGCCAACTTATCAGACAATAATGGAGACTGTGCCCCAAAGCAGCACTTTTGCTGGGTAATGAAGGCTTATAACCTGAGCCAAGAAACCGGAAAAGGCTGCCAGTTCAAGGTCTGAACCATGGAAATAGTCGAGCAAATGAGTAATACGCAGGAAACCGAAACACTACGTGGGAAAAAGTAGAAGCCTTTATGAAACACTTCTACTGCAGGGTAATAAAGAAGGCAAACTGCTGAGAGGAAGAAGCACAAATCGGAATCATTTCCCTCCTCTGACTCATCGATTTAGAAAGATTAATTACAAAAATACAAGCGTCAAAGGCCGTGTGGCATGGCAGCCGCCCATTTCCTCTTCACAGCAAATTGATTCAGGAGAGGAAACATCATCTGTCAGCAGAGGACATCTCAGGTTTGCTCTGTTACATCACGTTTCCAGCCGCCCGCTCACCTTGACTGCACTCTATACAAATGTCAGGTTGGCTCTAAGAAGGTTGGATTTGTGTTTTCTGGCACATTCCTGGTGTTTTTTTTAAACTCTGAACTTTTCCTCACATACCCGAAAGGTTCCTTAATCGCTAATCGCAAGACAACACGCTGTGGCAAGAACTATTAAACACGCGGGCAGCAAATGTGTGACTCCCTAGTGAAGTAATAATAGCAGATTGACTGAAATTACTTATCGTTATAGAGTGGACATTTATAGAGAAATACTTAGGTAACACCGATGGGATTTGAAACTTATTAGCACACCCACACATGTGCGGATCGGCTGGGGGTTCCTCTGGAATGATTGCATCAGTAAGTGGAAAAAGGGTGTAAGGTAGACAGGAGCCCATCTGATGGAGACGGGTAGTTCAGCAGATATGGGAATCTGGACTGGTGGTTTTCTGGAGGAAGAGCATGAAGGACCACAGATTGGGCTACACATGTTCACCTGACCCAAGGAGGGCCACTTCATTTTTGAGAAACGGTCACAGATTGGGTGTGTCACTGGTGAGGCATGAATCCCCATTTGCACCATTTCTTGGCCTCCCTCCCTGATGGTGACCCCCCCCCATTTTGCCTGGCAGTGAGAAATGCATGCCGGGGGAGACCAGCACGGAGTCCCCCAAGCACTCACTCAAATTACACGTTATTGGTCAAGTAAAGTAACCGGATTTTCTTGTTGTGGTTAAATTATAACGCCAGTGAACCTTAGTTTGCAATTTTCATATTCAGACTGTCTTTGAAGTCTTGAGTCTGCGAAGTGTGAAAGGACTGATTTGTTAATTCTAGAGTTAAGAAACTCCATCCAGTTTTCAAAAGCACCGGTGTTGATGAGTCCAATGGGTGGGGGGTGGGGAGGCAGGTTCTCTGAGACTCTGAGGCAGTGCACACTGTGCCAGGATGCATTTCAGCGCTGCCCCTTTTTATGCCACCCCCTGACTCACACTGATTCATCTCCCCGTCGCTGCAAACTCGTTCACTTCAGAGCTCAATCATGTGATGCTGGCTTTTTTCGGGACTGAATCATAGCGGATTTCATTATTCTCGGGCAATCTGGCGCATTCTGAAGACATCTCCATATCTTTGCCTTCTTTTCTTCCATGCTCCTTCGATTACATGCTTTACGCTTCAGAGGAAGCCCTCCACGGCGTCAGAGCGACGAGCCTGCAGGTACTCGTCACCAAACGCACACCGACAAGCACCCTGCCTTTTTCACAGTTTCCCCCTTCCTCTGTTCTATTTCCTCTTATCTCTCATTTCCGCCTTGGCGCCGAGGCCCGACATTCTGCGGAATTAGGTCTCCCTGGGGCCTGAAGCATCACTGGGACTGGAAGATGCATGTAGCGACACAGCAGTTTAGAAGAGCTAAAGAAAGACATCACAACTGGCATTAACAATCTGAAGTCTACAATAATCTTTCCATCGACATGCAGCAGGTCGCACTGCTGTGGAGCGCATGGACTCGTAACCTGGAGGTTGTTGGGTCGAGTCCCAAAGGGGGACAGGCTGCAATACCCTGCAGCGATGTACTTAACCTAAATTTCAGTAGTTAGTCTCTTTGGTTGAAAGTCAGCTAACCAAATAAACGGAGGCTGAGTGAAAGCTTACGATAAGCAGCTAGCTTTGGCTTGAGCTGATAGATACAGGCACTCAGTCTTCTATTTTTGTGAGAGCCAGTACAGAGGCACTGGTTACCATAGGGATGCCCAGGCTGCGCAAAGGTGGGGGCACACGGTACCGAGTGTGTGGGGGGGGGGGGGGGCCTGAAGGTCACTTAAATGGGAGCTAGGGACGCCTGTGAGGAATGTCCTAATATCTCCCCTTCCTCTGATAAGCCTGATTCTGTGAGCCAACCCCCCCCACCCCCAGCTGGCTTTATAGTTCAGAGCGAGACTTCACTGACACAGAGGAAATGTGTGTCACAGGACTCAATGCCAGATAAAATGTCCGCCCCCTGAATGCATTAGAATGAGGACAGGCATGGAAAGAGTCAGACCGGGAGAGATAAAGAGAGAGGCCATGATGAATGAGAGAAGGGGATGAGTGACTGAAAGAAGGAGAGGGGAAGAAGGGATGCTGTCTGCTGGGGAAAGAATAAATGTACCCCGGGCAGGCCGCAGGAGTGGTAGTGGACAGGGGATGGGGCTCTGTATTGGGGGGGGTGGTCTTCCTCGACAAGGCAGCCAGAAGAGCAGGCAGTGAAGATTACGCCAAACGAGTAAGTGACACCCTGCCGGTCTGAGCGTGCAGGCGGTGGCAGCAAATGAGAATTCTGCCCAGGCGATGGTGACCTGTTTACACCGCGCCTCGGACGAGGCGGACACCATTCTGGGCGCCGAAGGAGGCTCTCTGGTGCCGTGACAGACAGGGACACACTCCCTCAGTACAGCAGGAATAAGCATCTCTAGTACAACAACCAGTTTGGCTTTTTCTTGTGTTCCCGACTTATTGGTTATGACACACAGAACGGTAATCAGCAAAGGCGTCATGAGTCCCATTGAACGAAGCTCTGCTGTAGCCTGATTAGCAGAAGGGCACAGGAAATGACATCGTGACCACATGTGTGTCAGCAGACTCAGCCGGATATGGGGGAGAATGAAGGTGCAGGTGTATCTGGGTCCAGCAATCAGCAACGTCCAAGTAGCTGAGTGGTTCTCACTCACTTACAATCACCTAGACGACCTCGCGCTTGGACTTTCATCGCCGTCGTCGTCATCGCCCTTTTGGTTGCACTAAATAAATCCTGCACAGTGAAATAGATCATTTCAGCTACGACTTTCTTTTTTTTTTGACTTGCTGCTGGTTACATTACACTTGCTGATTTGACGATGGGCCTCTGTTCTTATGTGCCGTCGAACCGGCAGTGGTGAATGAGAGAAGCTGTGTGCTGGTTTAACTTGCTGTCATGGTTACCAGCCACATGTAAATGCAAACATCTTTATACTCAAGAGGTCTGGATCAGCCTAAAATAAGAATTTAGCATCAACATTAAACAGTGGCAGAATTCTGCTGTTAATCTACGATGCATAGTTAAGTGACTAACCGGAAAATCTGCATTTGTTATAGCATTTACTTAAAAGAGCACAGATTATTTACTTATAGTGTACAGATTATAAAACCGTAACAGAACACATTTCAAGAGCAGTGAGCAGTCATATAGATTGTAGTCTTTCTAGACGAAAGTATTCGATTGTCTGACTGTCAAAGAATTTAATCATTAAGACGTAGATTTCATAGGGGTATTAACGATTCTAAATGAGTCTGCGCACGGAAAGAACTTTGGCATCTTTTACAAAGTTATGGAAATACAACCTAAAGGGAGAGGCTGGTGTTTGAGGGAAACAGCGCCACTTAATGGTAATAAGCAGCTACCCTGGAATTCTGTTTGATGCGCGTACAGAGGACATTTTTCGCTTGGTTATAAACACAAAGCTGATGATCCTTAATTAAATGTATATAATATATGCATACATATAATATCATTTTGTGTACTCTTAAATGTTTACCGAAGAGCACAATCCGAATATATGTTGCGTTAACACCCAGCATCACACAGCAAATTAAATGATACATTAGTAGAAAGTCTTTCTGGAAAAATTAAAACTAAAAATTAAAAATTAACTTTACAAGAAGTAGATATACAGGAATTTAAACTTTAAGGTCAAATGCTTGAAAATGATCGTAAGGTAAATTATTGTTCCACATTAATTCACGAAGATTTTTTTTTTTCATGACCTAAACATCGTGTTAAGAAGAAAAATTGAGGATAGACACTTTCGACCATGCAAAAATGGTCAAATAGCGCTCCAGAAGGTTTACATTTAATCACATTGTCCATGCAAAAAATTATGAAAGAATACTAGGTCAAAGAGAAAGCATGAGATGTGCTCAAACTGAGTGTGGGTGGATGATACAGAACCGAACAATGGAAAAGAGGGCCAAAGTAAGAAAAGGCGCGACAATGGAAAGAAAATCAAACAATCGAACATAATGGGCTTTCGCCTCAGAAACGTTACTTGCGCACGAAAGCAACATGTTTATCTATTCCGGGATTTCAGCCACGTTCATCATCTAAACCCTTCAGAAAAGCAGAAATATGCTTATGTGACATACTTTCGCACATATAGCATGCATACATATACTTATGTCTTAAGATAATTACGTCCTGCTACAATAACTGACAATTTGCGCTGCACAACCTCCCACAAAGGTTCAGTAATGTTTATACCTGGTGATTTAGGGAGGTCATGCATGACGTTTGAATTCTTCCCTGGGTTCATAAACCTGCTGTTGAATTTGTGTAATGGTGCATGAGGGGTATTATCTCAGAATGCTGGAGGACCATGAGGGAACGATGTTCGCACCATAGGCTGTACCTGGTCCTGCAAAATGGCTTCATTTTCCTGGGCCATTAAAAGACCACGCAGAGTCATCATTGCACCTAATGACTGTCATAGGATTTCAACTCATGCAATTATGGGATCCCAGTGATGTGCACCAGCTTGCAAATAGACATTGCGGATTGAAGGCATTTCTCCAAACATAAACTCTTTCAGATATTAGGAAAAGGATGAAAGCTGACTCATCAGAACATAGTACAATGATTTCTGATCCTTATAACATGTTATGCATCTTTGCACACTGGCTTTAGATATAACAGGGTTCAAAATGTTTCAGAAAACTGGGCGCAGATTTAGTTCTGAGGCCTAACTACGACGGCAGATGCAAAAACTCCAAAACCGCCCCATAAAAGTGTCGCGATTCTATTTATTTGACAACACAACACATCATTTTTCTGTGTACAGCCTAACAACCCAAGACATACAAGGATCATAACACACATCAAATCAGTTTGCAGATCGCAGTGACCAATGTAGCAGCCATGGGCTTCTTCGCAGCTCCGTCAGCTGCCTAATGTCAGGCCTCTTCTGCAGCTGACACTGCTAATTGACATTCCCTCCAAAACGCCTGCTTATTGTACTTGTCTGTGTCATAAAAATGTAGGTATTTCAAAGTTTGTTCTTTTTTATGAGGTTTTTCCATTATTTTGTCCATATCTATTACCACATAAATATCAGATCAACATAAAAACACAATTCTATATAAAAACAACATTAAAATGAAAACAAAGTCATTCATTTACCCAATAAAAATAGATACTTTGCTTGAAATTGTAACTTACAATTGTAATTATGCATGTAGCATTTGTATAATGGTTTAATTACATGGTGGAGCGAACGTACATTTTTGGACGACATTAAGGAATCTCTGTGTTCTTCCAAATAGAAGTGAGCCGTGAATCTTTCACTGAGTGCCTGGATGCCTCTGGGGACTAGAAAAGAAATGTTGAATCTGAAGCCTAGTTTATCCTTTCATAAAATACATTTATAAAACCTGTCTGTCGTTTGTTCAGACTCAATGATACCAAACTAAGTAAAGTTAATATGAATTTTAAAATACAGGAGCTTCAAATATCTGATAAGCAACAAGCAAACAGATCACCACTCAGGTAGAGACCATGTTTTTTTTAATGATCGTTTGCTCCATGATCAGCCATACAGGCAGGTCTATTACAATATATTATGATCTGACACATCGCCACGGAGAACCCAACTCCCCCTGCCCCCTCCCCTTAAATTTTTCCAGATCCCACTCAAAATTCATTTCTGGCTACGGGTCTGATTATGATATATGCATATTTTCCCACTCATTAGACACGAATGTTTTATTTGTGCCGAGATTACTAAGACTAACCACAAGGGGGGGCTGTTTGACAGCATGTCACGGCAACCCGGCAGCTTGCGAACGTCACATTTCACGTCTTCTGACTCACACTTTACAGAAGTGTCTTTTCAGGTTGTTGTTGACACAGGCCTTGTGTAACTCTTCTCATGAATTAATGGGGGTGGACATTATCAAATACACATAAGTGTCAGACAAGGCTGTTACCAGGGTTGCATGCTGTGGGTTGTAATATCAATGGAGTGAGCTACTCACCATGGTGGAGGTAAGTTTTGGGGGCAAGTATTACTTAAAATGCTGACAGAGCATCCTGTGGCCTTCTGGATGTTTCATAGGTCTGACATTTTTGCTGGAATAAGTATATTCTGTCATCTCTTGCAAGAATGCAAAGATACATCAGGAATAACGTCAAACAGCTAAAGTGTGGTATGGGATTAACTCGGTCTTACTGGCCTTGCTGGTACGGAAAGGTCAGATGTTCTGCTACTGAATCATACTGATATATAATGCTGATGATGTCACGCGCAACTCTAGAACCTACCTTGACTGCCCTGCTGTACATGCTCACCCCACCAGCAGGGGGCGGTGCTAGACTAATCCAGAACGAACTCAAACGGTTTGTTTTAAATCAGATGAAGAGCAAAGCACCTGCCACAAGAGACCAAAATGTGACATCATCTCAACAAATCTCATGTGAAATTAACAAGGAAGAATTAAGGGTACTGCACAACTGCTTATTTATATATTTATAAATTAACTGCTTTTAAGTTAATAAAGCTAATTTATTAAGGCATAAGCAAGATGTAAACATTAAGAATTATTTAATGATGTTATACTGAAAGACAGCAGTATTAGTGTTATTGCTGCATAATAATGAATCCATCCATCCATCCATCCATCCATCCAACCAACCATTTTCCAAACCGCTTATCCTACTGGGTCGCGGGGGGGTCCGGAGCCTATCCCGGAAGCAATGGGCATGAGGCAGGGAACAACCCAGGATGGGGGGCCAGCCCATCGCA
>JAODJX010000048.1:3297433-3313418 GCA_026776945.1 Isichthys henryi | reverse complement strand
AAAGATTCTGGTTGATACCTGTTGTACTTGTGTGTGTAAACTTGTGACCACAACTAAAATGTGTTTTTGTAAAGAAAAGCGCTCTCTCATGGTAACACCCTGCAAGTGAATGAATGGGTGGGTTTAGACGAGAATTTAGGCACACCCCCAGAAGGAGGGGGGTTACTCCCTTTGGCTGGATTTGGCAGGCAGTCGGCTTGGAGGGGAAAATCGAGGAGGCTGCATCTGTAAAAGCCAGAATCAGTTATTGCTGGACAGGATCTGATGTTTACAGCTCTTTACTGAGGCTCAGCTGACCTCACTGTACCATCCATACTGATGAGGGCTGATACAGTCTCCTTTGATGCACCCTGATAGACACAATGCACTCTCTCCAAAGAACAAGAGAACATGCATATACAGTATAGGACATCTCCATAGTCTCCAGCTAATTAAATGATTAAACTCCTCTTATTTTCAAGTTGTGGAGGATTTTGTTACATTGTGTTTTTTTAATCCTAATTTTGCTTTTCTATTCATCAGCTCATTTGCATAAGTATGAAATGAAGGCTCATCATATAACCAAATTCCCAGGTATTAAATTTTGGCTCCACTCAAACTGCTAATATTCAAGTCTGCATAATTGGCATCAAGCAAGCAGAGTGGGGGGTGACATACATATGCATTTTCCAGTGTACTGTTTACTTTTTATTAGCACTAAGATTTGATCGAAATAAGGGTGGGGGGGCTCCCTTTTATTGCTAATGCCACAGTTTAGTTTCAGAGGTAAACACACTGTGCTTACGCTAGACATCATGGAAGAAGGGATTCTCATTAGGAGAATCGCCTCGCAAAATCACATTTGATACGCAGTGCCGAGTCCTGATTGTGCATCCTCGCATGATTCTGGATCATCGATTCAAAAACAGTACCAAACATGACCTGGGTGGGCACTGACTAATCGTAGTGTGGAGGACTCAGTCTGTCAGGAGCCAGAAGAACATTAATGCAGAAATGTGGCAAAACGAGAGTGATGTATTTATACCGAAGCATCTCAAAGCTGCGCATTCTGGTCACTCTACACATCCTAGCCATACAACCATGTGCAACTACACGCTGCTCTCTCCCACTGATCGGCTCCTCTCTGAGATATTCACATGCCAACACGTCTCAGATGACTTCCCTTGTCGTACACATCCCAATGTCAAGAAAAGTTGTGGCCTTTTCACCTGTCTCTCTGAAATCAGAACATGGCAGGCAACTTACCGTGCTTGTGCCCAAAAGAGCAGGTAAACTTCAGCATGGCTTCTCATAGTAGGGAAACAGGAAGTGACATCAGTACAAACAGGAAGCGATATTCTTTAAGTCATGATAACGTGCAGACTTATGTTTCAGTTAGCTGGGGCCCTGGTTCTCTTTTCAATGGATGGTATGGTTGTCATTTTCCCTTCAATGATGAGCAAACAAAATTAATAAATAAAGATGATGGAAATGTCCTGGACTGCAGGCTAATTTACAGTCTGGCCACATTTCAAGATCTGTTACACAAATGGGCTGTTGAACGGGAGTCTTTGGAGGTGTTTGAGGACAGACTCTGCATCACCAACCAGGCCCATCTGTCGCTCCCCCCGCCCCCTCCTTTACAACCAGCTAGGCCGACCAGTACTCGTCCATCGGCAGAAAGAGAAGTCATCGGAGGTGACGGCCAACAGAGGTGACGGTCTGGAGCTTCTCTGCATGTTACCACTCAGTCATCAAGAAAACCTTTCCGTCTCAAGACAGACATTCGGGTTCACAACTCACTTATACTCCCAAAACCACCTTTTGCATTTGATTTGAGCGCCAAGTAATTTCTACTAGTGTTACAAAGCTGAGCCCACAGAAGTCAACAGTGCCATTGCTCTGTGCTCTTTCAGCTCTTTAAACAAATACTCGCTGTATTGCCTTTAAAGTATTTCTGGCACGATCAAACACAAAACAAAAAAAACCCAACAAATTCCCACAAAAATGTTCTATTCCCTCCTGTCCAATATTCTAAGAATTCAGATGGCGTCCGGGTTCATCGGAAACTAAACAAAGAGCAAACGACACTTTGAAGCCACTCCACAGAGATGTAAGAGAGCGATTCGCCCAATTCTATTAATGGTGGATGAGACCAACTTTAGCTCTGACTAATAATGTTTCACCTCGTGATACGGGATGGGATGAATGTGAGACAGACAGACAGACAGATAGATTAACACAAAGTCATAATTTTCAAGCTATGGTTGGCTCACAGACATGTCACAGACAATGACCACCCCACCTACAGTAAGCCAGGTTGCTATTGGCTATCTGGGGGAGGGGTGGGGGGGGTTCCCAAAAGTTAGCTTACAGTTTTCTCATACATGCTGTTTTTCCATGGCTGACCATATGAGCTCGTCAAATGTGCTGTTCTTTAACGGCCCAGAGGCATGATATTCTCCAAGGAAGCTTCGCAAAACAGCGGTCATCATTCAAGTCCCTCTTAAAAACCACCCAAAGGACGACTGATGTTCTGATGCTTCAACATCAGGGCCTAAAAGGGGACCTCAGGTCTTTCCGTTCTCCGGAGGAACCTTTAGAAAATCTCCAAACGGTTCCTCTGTGAACATTTTTATCTATCTGTGCTTTGAGGAGGACTAGATAATTTCATATGTGGATTAAGTACATTAAGTGGTGGGGGTAGCAGGTTTGTTCAGTGCTTGATATTAGATATGTGCATGTGTGTTGGGGGGGGACACGTTCCCTGTCATGCTGTACACCTCCCTAACCACGGTGCCTTCTGCTGGCAGAGCAGGAGGCGGCGCCGGAGAGCGGGTAGGCGCAGCATGCAGCTCTGCCCAGTGGGCACAGTAAACGCTCTCATGGTGGCCATGTGTCACTTTCGCTCGGTTCCACAGTGTGAGGGAGACTTTGGCTCTTATGTAACTCTGCCCCCCCCCCTCCACTCCCCCTATTCCCACCACCTGCTCTCCAGCCACGTCGTCTTCATCTCTCCAAAACGACGGCAAATCATAAAAACAAGCGTAATGGAAATCTCTACGCAACCTCCGATATCGGCAGTCGGGCTGACGGACGCCGGCCGTCTTCCAAGTGGCGTCATGTGAGTACGCTCGCGTCCGGCAAAACCGGGCAAAAAAAAATAAATAAATGGAGATCTAAAAAAAGAATCTGAGATATTTTGGGGTTTTTCGCTCATAGTGCGACGATCTGTCGGTTTACTCTTAAAACAGTTGGCGGTTCGAAAAAAAACAGGCCTTTCGGGTACCTCTGTGTGCCATTCCTTTTAGCATCTCAGCATCACGTGAACACATGGCACCCGGGAGTGTGAGCTGAGGCAACTTCTGGGGAGGGGTTCGTCCCATCGGACATGGTGCCCTTTAGCTTGCTGAAGTGTACGATGAGAGACAGTGGCTCTACCTACCTACTTACCTACCTACCTACATAACAAACAAACAAACACTACTCAGTGCAGTACGTAACTCACTGCTAGGAATAGAAATCCGTACTTCATTAATGCTTCAGAGGAATTCAAAACTGAATACGTAATGCATCTGTGATGTTGTGTTGTGGTCGTTACTTATGGCATCCTGCAGTGAGCATGACATGTATGCAAGGATGTTTCCATAGAAATTAGTGTGTCAGCATAATAGAATAGAATATAATATCATTATTGTTATTGCACATGAAAAGATACTCTGTAAATATATACCTGGATGCTGTACTACGCATCTCAAAGGCTTACGAAATAAGAATATTCCTATTTACAGTAAAACCCTAATACGTATGCATTAGTAAAAAGTCAGTTGCCATCGACCAGTAAACACCAGTGTGATTGCTGCTTTCGTTCGCCCATAATTACCCTCACTGCAGATGCGCATTCGCTCCGATGCATACCTTCGCATTACAAAGCCGCCAAATGCGGCGTCCAACACGCATTTAACGGGCTGCCTTACACGCTCGTCGTGGCAGATTCATTTAAGGCTGCTAATTTTGACCAGATGGCTTGAACAATTAGCGGCATCCATGTACCTGATGAAATTAACTTTTCTGCCTTGAATTAACTGTGAGTGCGGGACCAAGACGCAAAAAGCTGGCAGTGAATCTTTAACAACGGCAGAGCGGACGCAGGAAATGAGGGAAACACGGGTAAGAAGCTGAAAGTGCGCGAGAGCTCCGACAATAAGCGCTCTTTTGGTATGATAATTATATTAAACTGCTCACATAACCTCAAATATCAACCATGAGATATTAATAATCCCGACATAATTTCCTGCATTTAATTAAAGGAAGATTAACCTTTCCTGCTAATTAGGTTTTAAAGCTTAATTATATATTAGATATAGAGAATAAATCTTAAGAGGAAACAGCGTATCTTTGGAGGCACAGCTGAGCTGGCTCGCGGGTGATGTATTCATGGTCCCTGGCTTCTGCCGGGCAGGTGACAGTAAAAGCGGATTTATTTATCAACGCCTCCTGATCTCTCGCCACAGGCGCTCCCAGTGGAGAGCGGGGCAGGCGCGGCGGGCGGGGCTGACACTCGGTGTCGGCCATCGCATACTCCCCACCCCCTCTCCCCCTCCGGAGGCCTTGCTGCCGCCCATCTGCCACCGGCTCTCGCGGGAGGAGGAGCCCTGAAGGCCATTGCCATTGGCCAGACAGCTGAATGGAAGCTGCCCATTGGCCGGATAGCTGAATGGAGGCTGCCCATTGACCGGATAGCTGAATGGAGGCTGCCCATTGGCCCTCCATATACAGATAAAGAACCAGAGGGGATTTGCCCAGGAAACAGGGTTGTATGACCTCAGGAACCAAGTACAAATCATGTAAGAGGTGTTCTACGTACTTGGGGCTACTGAATGGTCCTCTTGGGATCTAGTAGGTTTTAGGGCCAAGCACCTTGCAGGAAGGTTCTGCATAGGGAAGTGATTGAATGTCCACAGCTGGGCTATTCTCAGAGGGGGGGGAGACCTCAAGACAAAAACAAGGCTGGCTTTTTAACAAAGTGTGTTTCATGCCTGCACCCTATTCCTATCTTTGCTTGTCTGTCTGTTTAATGAGGGAGTCCGTGCATGTGTGCGCATGATTGGGCCTGACATATGGGCGTGTCACATAAGGTGACGTGATGCAGGGGGCGGAGCCCAGTGACAGCAGTGTCAGTGAGTCAGAGCCGCACGGCCAGCAGCGGGTGACTCATGGTCACAGACAGGAGGCCTGGGCAGGGGGTGGTGCCATCTGGACCCCTCCCTCAGTGCATGTCCCCAGTGCTGGCATCTTCATAGCTGCGTGCTCATGGAGCAGAGGGGGTAGGACCAGTCCATGGAAATTAAACCAGGACTGATTGTCATCTCCGGAGCACATTGTTCTTAACCCGTCACCCACAGAGATAAGGGAAATTAACTTGGTAACCCATGGACTCGTGGGGGCAGAATCAGACCCTGTCACATGTTCCCTCATGCAGTAAAGCCAACAGGCCAGCAGGTGGTGCAGTTTCTCAGGCGGCAAACTAACCAGAAGCATGTAGGTTCAAGTCCAGGACATACTGGGTTTAGATGAGCAAATACACTATATGAGACTCGGAGGTTGTGCCAAACCACGGGGGAAGTTACAAACATACAAATTTATCAGACATGTATCTCTCGGGAGTGACGCGATGACGCGTCACTACATTATGCAGCTACAAGATTCTCAGGGAAAGTGACGGGAAGAGTTACTCACATCTGTGTCAGGCCCTTTGTCTGCTCCAGGGCAGGAGAATGTGACGAACTCATGGCATCGCTTGTGGACCACAAAACAGCAGACTGCAGGGGAGGAGACAGAGAAAGAGCAAATTGCCATTATGCAGCTCGGAAAACACAAACAATTGCCACCACATACAGTAGTTGACTATTTTAACCATTTCTGCAGAACCCATTGACGAGACTCGGCGGTTCAGCTCCTCAACCACTACGCCCCCTGGTGCTGTGATGGTGCAGTTAGCGGAACCCGTCTTGATCAAAGCATCGTCATGAACAGAACTCTAGACCAAGCCGTAATTTGCGACACTCGCACCTAGCGAGCGCCTCGGCTGTAAATGACGACTCGGAACCTCAAGCCCCAGGCGACCCGGACAATTCATCTCCTCCCAGACAGAGTCCCACAAGCCGCTGCCAGGAGGTACCGCTTCCATTAGATAGCTCTTAAAGATATGTTTGCTTTAGAAACACGAGGCCAGAGCAAGGGTGGCATGGACAGGGTAGCGCTGGCAGCCAGTGCGGCTCACCTGTGCAGCCGGCCTGGAAATCAGTGAGCGGAGACCATTGGAATTATATCGGCGGGGACAGGAAAGCACCGAGGCACAGACTTTTGGTCGTTTTGTCAAGAATATTAATAATGTTCAGCATTTCTCTGTGTGATATGGGTCTCTGAGACGGATAATGTTTCTTCTGAGTCCACATTGACCCATACTTCTAATAAGGACTGAGAGGCATAGATAAAGAAGAACCGGGAAACGGAATTGAAACCCAGAGGGATGGATGTGAGGGGAACTGAGTTCAAGCGCATGAGAAGCGTGAAAGCGCAGCTGACAGTGAGATGGGACTCAGGCTGTCCGGCCCTCCCAACACAGCATACGCTGCATTTTCGAACTTCAGTGGCAAGGAAGTGCTGAAAGGAAAAGGTCGGTGCTCTTTGGAGAACCCGTGCAAGGTCTTCGCTCAGCAGCATCGGCAAACACGGCTGCCCTCACTCCGCCTTCAGCTGGACCCCTCCTACAGTGTCCATGCTGCATCTGACAGGAAATGATCTCTCTGTGTTTCACCCGTAGAGCAAACACTGATTAAACTGCTGGGAACCAGAGCTTCACAGCTATCTGATGGTGTCTGCAGACACACACACACACACACACACACACACACACACACACACACAGCCCCATGTCACAGTGACCCCACACCTTTCGTGTGCAACAGTGCATTTATGTAGCTTAAGCGACATCTTTAACTGGTCCGTAAAGATTCGTTGAAGCACTCATCTCATCTGTAGGTGTTAAATGGTATGTTGATTATTTAAAGAGATGGAAAGTTCAGGTGCAGAAAGTACAAATCCAAGCCAAGATTGTGTTTCAACCAACCAGCTGAGTACTCTGTGAATATGACACTTTATACTCAACTGGTTGGTTGAAACAAAATATATATACACACACACACACACACACACACACAGAGACAGACAGACAAGCCCCACTACAGAGATGTGTTCGATGAGGTTTACTTCGCATCCCCCCAATGTCAAACTCCCTCCGGTGCCACAGCTCAGAGTCACTCTGACCAAAGTCTATTTACACTCGGCTACCAGCAGCACATTTTCCACTCATTGGAGACGGGGGCCCCCTGCACTTCTGGCACAGGAAACTCTCTTCCAGTACATGAAACCTCTCCGGCGACAGAGTGAAAGTGAGACCGCGGAAATCGCTTAAAGGATTAAAGCACTAAAAGCATATGTCTAATGGCTGTTTAAAATTTCAGCACACAGAAACAGTGAATACCCAAGCTGGTAGGTGGCAATTAATCACGGCACGGAGGGCTCAGCTCTGTGGTTTGTCTGTGTAAGTTTTGTTTCCCGGTGTTTTTACATCAGTTCAGTCATCCTGCTATTTTTGTGCTCGCGACACCCTCACTGCTGTGCAAGCTTTCCCGATCGTCTCCAGGCCAGAAAAACTGCATGTGCAACAGAATCAGCAGTTAAACCAGAACTAACAGAGTTAGCTTGATTCTACCTCCTCAGCCCACTGATCTTAGGTCAGAAGCAGCAAACCACGGCCAATCACAACCTCCGGCTCACCCACCAGATGTGAGGCCACTCCCAGGAAAAGCCAACAGACCAATCAGAGGGAGGCTAAAAGGCCACTCTGCTAAGCTCAAGAAACTGGGGTCTTATGTTTGCTGACTTAAAAAAAAATAATTTAAGTCTTTTTGGCCTTGAGCTGCCTGGCTGTGAGGATTTTCAATAGCGCACACGGCTGAGAATGTTTTCCACTGTCAATTTATTTCATTTACAGTCTTGGACAGTAAATAATGTGCACAGTTATCCGTTGTTACTTCACAAGAGCTTTAATGCAGAATCTCACATCATGAGAGAGAAAGAAACCGTAACTCAGCTGTGGTATGCTCCGGGAAATGTGTGTGCGCTGTTTTACATGGAGGACATAAACTAATAAATGGCATGACTAAATTAATTTGGAAACGCTGCAGGGATGATCTGGGAAAGGCCTCAAGTCCTACTACAATGAATAAAAGCAATCTGTGATTATGCAAAGCACTCCAGACGGCCTCTTACACAGCCCGCTTAAGTAAAGCACGAGTCTTAGGTAAACTTACTTAAGAGAATCACAATTCAATTCTTAGTAGTTATACAGCTGGAAGACCTCACAGCGGCCAGGCCTTCATAGATACTCTCTTAATCTTTCGTTAAGAAGACTCCCAGAAGAAGGACGGCTTGTGGCAAAGTCTCAATCCTCTGCCTGTGTAAACAGCGGCGTGTCGTACGATCCGAGCAGAAACAATACCGTCGGCATAACGGCCGCACCGAAAGCCCTCGGTGTGATTATCATCGTTTCACGCTTAGTCATGCACAATCACCACCCACGTTTGTCTTTTTGGGAAGAAAAAAAAAAGTCATGATATGGATAAAAAAGAGCAGGGGGGGTCGTTCTTGGAGCTGTCCGTTAAAGATAACAGCGTCTCGCTGACCGCCATTGTCTCGGATGAGCATCCTACTCAAACAGGGGACTTTTATGGTAGCTGAAATATGTCCATCTGGGTAATTTAACAAGAAACCCTATGGGGGGGGGGAGTGTCACCAAAAGACAGGAATTTGAATGCTGAAGGGGGCTTTGAATTATGATCCTCCTATCGACACCTTCATTTTACCCCCATCTACTCACCCACTCAATAGCATCAGCCAGCAATCAGGCCGAGACCAGACCGAATCAGCGAGGGAGAAGCGTTTTCTGATACATCGACAGTGAGAGAACAGGTCAACCAGTAAAAAGTAGCGATTCGACCCGTGTCAGGATACCACCATTTCCACAAAATGATTCCTTCCAAAGACAAACGACTACTGATGGACGGATATAAAATTTTGAGAAGACCTTCAAATTTATGCGGTATGAGGTTTTTGCATTTGCACTGAAATGATTTGTAGTCCACAAAAGTGCAACAAAAGCGTGTCGGAAAATGGGCCCAGCGCACATAACACGTTGGATCAGTTCCTGGAATGTGCAATTTATTTCTTGCCCAAATCAGAGGAATGGACTTTTAGGCGATTAACTGAATTAAGCTTCCGTACCAAAACAAACACACTACGCCATGGACAGTCTGTCATTTCTTATCTCGCGCGCTTTATCGATTGTTCATTAATTGCTTCTGGGAATTTTGCGAGGCACGGTGTACGTACGTATGGGCGTGCGAACCCCAAACCCGCATTATTTGTACAGTATGCATTCGCCGTATGCCAGATGGCCTTACTCAGTGAGATTTATGGAGATTTACAGCAGCATGGCACCGAGCACGGGGCACCTCCCGAATGCCCCTCGAACCCGTGTCCTGGAGCGGCTTTATCGTCGGGTCGCTGAAGCCACGTTACCCGAACGGCGAGTTCACGCTAAACGGGAGGCGGCAGGTGGGCGCCACGTAGAAAGAGCAGATGAGTCATGCCGGGGAAGAGGGGAAGGAGCGCTTGCAAACAACAAAGCTTCTCCTTGGACTTCCCACGATGCACAGCTCACACAGACTCTCTGAACAGACCTCTCTCCACACTGTCGTTATTATTATTTCACTAATGTGGATAATCTTTCCTTTAATCTTTATTTAATCCCATGTGATTTACGCAGTTTACCACTCCATGTGACAACTCATTAATTACAGTGGGTTTTTTTTTTTTTGCCAGGATTATTAAAGCACTTTGCTCAGGTACAGACAAACAGTCGTCCATTCCCATGATACCCGCTGCCCTCCATTTTCTTGTTCCCGCATTTCACGATTCTGCTGCATATCCTCAAAGCCCCGATACAAAGGAAACGTTACTGCAGCCTTCGTCGTTTGCAAACAGGCTACCTGGCCACATGTCAAACAGTTTATTGACAAATCGTTTTTCCATTCTCAAGCGGAAGACCCACTCGCTATCAGCACGCTAATGCTGCTGTACGTCAACCGATTAATTCGATACATCAAACTGAATCAATACGCAACATCTTCATATATGTTGCCAGAAAACGGTCTATGCCAGATTTACTCCAAAAAAAAAATAGTTAGTACGGATTCAAATAAAAATTTTTACCATGACCCCATCAAAGATGTCAATCTATTCTTCTGGAAAATTATACAAAATGTCTGTGTCATGTAATTGTTACAATAGATGGGAACATTTCAGAGATTATTGGTAAGGGGCGGCGGTGATAATGGTTGGATGATTCATGTGGGCAGATCATGTCACAGTTAAACGTAGGGAACCTACTGAGCACGATGGTGATGGAGAGAACACTACCAGTGCACCACTACTAAAGAAGGCTCTCCTCTCAGCAGGGATGTACCTCGCTACCTCATGAGATATAACACATTCCTGGGGATTACCCAGCCCAGTTTAAGCAGCTTGCAAATCTCTAGTTACAGTTAACTGGATTACAAATCGGCCTCTTTCAAACCACACCATAAACATGGGTGAATCAGCACAGCTGGGGGAAAAACCCAACATGGCTGGGGAGGGACCCTACGACACAGCTCTTCTGCAGCAGGGCCGCAGTTCTCGAATCACTCCGAGGGAAATCACTCCAGGCAAAGCACACCGGGGAAAGCGCTCTGAGCGGGAGTCTCTGCAAAAGTCAGTAGCTGAAATTCTGGGAGATTTATTACCCTGCCAACGCTAAACTAGGAACTAGAGTTTAAACCTGCAAGTTAGGCCGGGGTAACTGATTACAGCTACATATGAGAAAAATCGTGATTATTTCTATGCAAGGTCAATAAATAATGAGACATCTTTGAGTTCTGCGAAATTTACAATGTGCGAGATGTCGGTCTGCACTTCTGAGGCTGCTTTCATGAACCTCCTCTGCGACTCACAGAAGCCGCTGTTTTTTCTACTGATTCATATTCACTTTCCCGATTAGCCGAGAGGACCAGGATCTGTCACGACGTGGTCCTGGCCTGACGTGCTCGCCGGCTTCACTGTGGTTATTAAATGCTCAGGCATCTGCACGGTGGCAAGACAGGAGAAGGAGCTCCAATTTACTCGCAACCGCAGACTAAATAGTAGGGCGCAGCAATGTTTTGCTGTATTAATGCAAATATATAGAAGTAGCACAAAATACCTCAGTCTTTCATGCCAAAGACTTCAAAGGCTGCTCTTCTAACATCAAGCGTTAATAACGGCAAAGACCCAAAGCGGTGGAGGAATAAGTGATTTATGCCAAACTGAGCACAATGCATCTACTTAGCTTTGATTCTTGGGGTCATGCACATTGCACAGAAACCTCTCAGCTGTTACTGTCCAGGGATTTGGCTCCTTAGCCATCTCTGCTATTAAACCAAACAAGGAAAGGCAAGTAACACAACGAGGCAAAGACAGACACCTGCAAAAAAAAAGCTTGACCCTGGAAGCAATGGATTTTTTTGTGGTTGATGCAGAATCAGAATCAGCTTTATTGTCATTCAAACCACTTGACATGATAGCCGTTTTACTGACTGTAATGCTAACGCTAACGCCGAGAGATAGCGAAGCCTCTGCACTGCTGCGTGCCGCCATCTTGGTTTGGCCTTCCTGTTGTGGGTTTCCAGTCTTTCTGTATGTCGGATGTAGGTGCTGGGCGAAAGACCTAGGAGGTCAAAGTGCACGAGGTGATCACATACGATGACCGGGCCAAAATGCAAACCGCAGGACTCATTAACCTTTAAACCCACCCGACTTGGATTTTTTAGCATGTCTATGCAAGGCCTACCTCATGGGGCAAGGGCTTGTAATCCTGCCTGGTCAAAAGCAAATATCTGTTTATCCAAAATCCCAGACAAACATGTTCGGCAGGGTGACTGGCTAGCATGCTAAAATGCTACATGCTATCAGGCACGTGTATGTGTGGGTTTGTGAATCATCGCCCAGTCAGTTGGGAGCTCTCACATGGAGCCGGCACCTGGAGAGTGTTAGCCGTTCCAGTTAGCGCCACATACTTCTGTTCCTCCAGCAGAGAGGGGCATTAGCTGCTTTACTGTTGATCGTCGGCCTCTCTTCCATTGTTATTTTCACGCACTATGCTTTCACTGGGACTCACGCCTCTTCTCTGTTAGTCAAAGGTAGGCCGGCCGGGGCACGCCGCCACAAACAGACATCTTATGGACCGGTGGCTGCTCTGACACCAGTACCTTACTCCTTAGCCAACAATTTGATTTGGGCGTGGTCCACGTGCCTAGCGAAGAAAGACTCCTTGGTGCGTCTCTTCCAACTAGGGCAGTCAGACTCCACGTGAGGCGCTGCAAATGAGATGTTTATTTACAGATGACTGGAACAGGCCTGGGTGCCTGGGGGTCTCTTTGTAAAAAGGGTTCACATCGGGAGAACACCGAACCTTTGAGCCAAACAGTGGCGTTCTCAGAAACAAAAAAGATTCCCAGAGACATACTTTAGCACACTGCAGAAAGGTGTTGCATTTGTAGGCCTTTTGTCCTGGAGTGAACAACGGCAGCAACAAAAAATGGACGCGGTTTCTTGGCAAAATGAATGGCTGGGGTTTATTGTTTCAACACTTTTAAGCGTGCTCAGAGCGATGTCCTCGTGCATGGAGGCGCGCTGAGGCTTCACAAGGGGATGCAAACTCAACGGGCGGGCCCACCACTAGAGGGTCTTTCGAATCCCTGTACTGGGCACCGAAACGTTTCAGAATGTTTTAGGCAAAACCGCACCCATCTGAAACTGCTGAGACAAGTCACAGTAGGACCCCAGATGAGAGTGTGCCCTGTCAAACTGGCCGGGTGGTACCCCGGTCCAGGTGTGACCCGTGGCACTGCCAAGCAATCAATTAGCCAATCAGAGATCACTGTTACTTTCCGGCACAATTAAAATTGCGAGAGCAAGCGTGGAGGGACAAGCAAATCATTTATTAACCATGCTGCTGCTCATCTTTCGGCCTGCAGAGGACGCGGGCGAGAACGGCATGTAGTCACGGAAGAGCAGACAGACCCGAACTGAATGGGGGAAAAAGGACAACACCGCAAAATGCCCACCACATTTTCATGCGATGACATTCTCTCTATTTTATGTTGCTATGTAAGCTGAGAAAACGTGATTTTTTTTTACAGCTCTAATAAAGATACCTAATCACCCTGAAATCTGGCAAAAAAAAATCCCAGTTGCATTTTTATCACCTTACAGGGCCTTTACCGCAGAGACCGAAATACGAACAGGTAGTGCTTGCGACAGACAGGCTTTCTCCAACTGCCTACTCATGAAAACATAATGGAAACATAATTCTCCCCCCTGACAGCGAGGAGGATCAGCGGGGAAGCGGCCACTGGGTCAAAGGAGGGCCAATGTTTACGGAAACAGCGAATAAACCCCCCCGATGATGGCTGAGCCGCCAATCCTGCATACAGACCCCTAGGGGTCAAAAGGTGCAATAAGTACCGTCTGCATCAGCTCTGATGTGAAACCAAATAAGTTTATACTCTGTCACACAGTACACGTCTTCAGTATCATTACAGTTACATGTCTTCAGTTTCATTACAGGGGGGAATAAACATGTTTTATTGACAATTTGAGTCTGACCCCCAAATTAATATAAATACAATTAAATTGGTAGCAATAAGTGGAAGGTCTTTGGTTGGAGACTGGCTTCCCCAGAATTGCCACATATCCATTGGCCCTTAAGCCCCATCTTCATGGTGTCACTGCAGGTGACTGGTCTTCGCCCCCAAGTTTGGTCTCACCTCTGTGTCATTAAGAATGTCCCCATATAGGCGACCACCTAGGCCACCAACGTCTAAGGGGGCACCGACTTCCCAGGAAGTTTCATTTTGGCTCCGAGGAGGGCGACGGTGGAGATTATGGCTTAGGGCACCGCATTAGCTAGAAGCCATACCGGGGTTCGACGGGGTGAACTGAGGGGAGGCAAGATTTCCCGCGTAAAAACAGAAGGACCAAGACAGCGAGCTACTGAGAAGGCTCCTGAGGAGATCGTACTTGCTCAGAGAGCCATGAGAACACGCGCACACACACACACACACACACACGCAAGCACAAGGAGACGCACTGACGTGGAAGGGGCAGTTTGGGGTGGAGAACACTGATGCTCGTGGAAGCCGGTGATCCGTGGGACCATATGCTTC
Organism: Isichthys henryi; assembly: GCA_026776945.1. Taxonomy (NCBI): domain Eukaryota; kingdom Metazoa; phylum Chordata; class Actinopteri; order Osteoglossiformes; family Mormyridae; genus Isichthys; species Isichthys henryi. The sequence goes on along the minus strand of JAODJX010000048.1, from coordinate 3,299,070 downwards.
CTCGGCAGGCCAAGAACAGGGGTGCCACAGAGGGAGCTACTCTACCGACACCATCCCCACCATCTTCGTCATCAATGCTATTTTTATTATCGTTATATCGCTGGTGCCGTCCAGCACAGCTGGATCCTATAGTCCACTTCATCAGTGATTCCCTTCCTGGGATTTGAGGCCCAAAATTTTTATCCTGAATGACTTTTAGGACAGTTTTCTTGACCGTACGTCCTGGCTGTATGTAGAAGGGCAGCACACACATGCGGGCGCACTGCGGTTAGTCAACATCTACGCCTGATAGCAGCTCTATTTTAATCACAGCACTGAGATCCTGTAATTATGTCTGACTGGGACTCGGCCTCCTTAGCAACTGAAGACGAAGAAGCCGGTGACGTCCACTCCCATGCGCTGATAAACATTTCGGCACGACATGGCAAGAGCGTGAAGCTGGAGGGAGAGACACCGTGGATATTCCCACAACACAAAGCTCGTTAAAATAAATGCGCTATATTTAGCACGTTGCATAACCGCACACCGCCCATTGTACCTTAAAAAATAAGCGGGAGCAACAGCACTGTGGGATCCCACGTTCATGCCGCATTTCAGCTGCGACGCCGCATGCCGCACTGGAGGAGCCGTCGTGGGGGTGCGGCTCAGAACCTGCATCTGCCGTGCTCCCATTCAGGATCTGATCGATTCGCGGCACTGAATGACAGCGTGGCCCGGCACACACTTACCAGATGACTAACCACCCGCCACCAGGCTAGCGGAGGGAGGCACGCATACATACATAAGGTTTGTGAGGACTAGTGGCTGCCACAAACATCCATTGCACTAACCTTGAATCACAAGAAAGTCAAAAAAAGCTATTTGTCTTGTAGGGACATATTCATCAATTCACAAAACCACACACAGGGGCACACTCACATCTTTGTGGGGACCGTCCATTCATTTCTATAGGAAAAACCCTAACCTTAACCATAAGCAACCAAAATCTTTTTGGCATTTTTAGTTTTTTGATTGCATTCAAAGGTTTTGATAAAATTGAGTTTCCCTTTCTAGGTACTGAAAAAATGTCCCCACAAGGTCAAAATAGCAGGTTTTTAATCACATGAGGGGGGGACCAAATGTCCCCACAATGTAATATATACATACCCCACACAAATACACACACACACGCAAACACATGCAGACACACAGATACCACCTGACAATACACAGAAAGCCATTCCAGAATGCACCTGCTCTGTAAATTAGAGAGAGGAGATGACAGAGTAAATGGCTTCCTCAAGTGGGCATGGTTGTACAAAGAGCATACATGGATGCCCCCCTCCCCACTGCAAGGGGGTGTATCAGACAAAAGGACACACTCCAGGACAAAACTGTTGGCAGATAAAATGGCCTAATTCGGCCTCTGCGCAGTTCAAAGCTGCGATCAAAGAGCTGGGAAGGAACAACACTGAGGTCCTGAGCAAGAGCGATGAAGAGTGAAACGGGGGAATGGAGAGACCAGCTCGGCTGCCGGGTACCGGGTCGCCAGTCAAAGTGGTCAGCTAGCTCAGCCCCCGGGCGGCCCCGCCCCCCCGCCCCCCCCCCCCCCCCCGCCCCGCCCCCCACCGCCCCCCCGGCGGGGGGGGGGTTGGGGG
>JAODJX010000048.1:3278560-3293938 GCA_026776945.1 Isichthys henryi | reverse complement strand
ACAGCGAGAGCGTGCCCCGCTAACTCACAGAGAGCTATCTCACAGCGAGAGCGTGCCCCGCTAACTCACAGAGAGCTATCTCACAGCGAGAGCGTGCCCCGCTAACTCACAGAGAGCTCTCTCACAGCGAGAGCGTGCCCTGCTAACTCACCGCGAGAGTATGCCCTGCTAACTCATAGCAGGCTCTCTTTTGGAGAGAGCACCCTGCTAACTCACAGCAAGACGACTGCACTAACTCAGACCTTGGCTTCCTTCCACAAATGTGTATAACTAACTGTTAGACACCTTCAGAATAAAAGCCAAAATGTTTACCTCACTGGCATTTTGATTTTCAGTAGATTTTGGGGTATGGGGTTTTTTTCTCTGTGCAAGCAGCATACAGTTTGACCGGTTCACGCCAGAAGCATTGGGCTGTCGCACCTCAGTAGCTGGATGAAAACAGCCCAGGTTGATTCTGCATACAAACAATTAATGACCTTCCATGAGGGTGGCATGGAGGCTCAGCAGGTTACACTGCAGCCTCACACCTCCAGATTTCTGAATTCATGTCACCTCTGCGTGTGCAGAGCGCTTGGCCTCTTTGTTTGTGCAGATTTCTTTGTCTGTGTATTCATCCCGTAACAGACCAGAATCTCTTTCAGAGCCTTCCTGGGCAAGTATTTTTAGCCAGAATGTCTACAATTTTTAGAATTTTAACCACAGCACTGTTAAAAAGCCAAAATTTGTCACTGGATGTCAGCAGTAAAATGCATATTTTTATCATGCTAGCATTAAGAAGAGCACTCATGCTACACAAACGCTAAAAAGCTAACTCTTACCCATGCTAATGCCACGGCCTGCCATTACTATGGTAACAATAACTAGTCCCTTCTTACTATAGGGACACTGTATTCTGAAAAATCAGCTGCTTCTGAACGAAGATCAGTCTTGACAAAGCTGCTGCCTACAGCCCGAACACACGGGCTGGGTCATTATTCTCACCTTCATTGTAATTGCGAAACTGTTTATTTTGTTTGTGACACACCACCTGCGTCAGCTAGCCAGCACAAAATAGGCAACATGCAGCTTTTCCCTGGGCCTCGTCATCCAAGGCTCACATGTGTAACATGACAACCGCAGACAACCTGACGCCTGTAGCATGTAGAACGACAAGGAACATGTGTAAAAGGCAACGCGGCGAGGCAGACATGGTCTGAGAGGATCCGAGCAAGTCCAGGAATTGTGGCATAAGGCCGATCGCTGCTTACAAACTTAAGCATGACACAGAAGCCCGGAAACTCGGCAGGAGCCGACCCCAAAAGACTGAGTGCCGTCACACTGGCAGCACATGACATTAAACCTCACCGCATGCATGGCCCCCCCCCCCCGCCCCGCCCGCCGCGGGGGGGGGGGGGGGGGGGGGGCCGCGCCCCGCGGGCCCTGGTCTCGGCCCGCGCGGGTTTGCCTGGGCCCCCCCCCCCCACCGCCCCCCCGCCGGGGTTCAGTGGGGGCCCACCCCCCCATCCCGGCCCCCCCCCCCCCCCCCCCCCGCTCCCTGCTTCCTGGCAGAGGGACAAACACCACACGAGCGGTCAGAGCCCAGTACGATGAATAGATACTTCCACGAGCACTTTTTTGAAGGGGGGGGGGAACACAAATACATGCGTGTTTTGCTTCCCCCAGCAGCTCCGCTCCATGAGCTGACACCTTGCAGACTCACTTTAGCTGCCCAGCCCAGACAGACCCTCTCGAGCCCTGGCACCTCACTTCAAAGGCCGGGGAGAAGAGACAAAACATGATGAACGACTCGACCCTCCATCTCATTCATACTGCTAGACGGGCAGGAACGTTGCGTCCTTTAACTAACTTCCGCAGGGGCCACGGGGCCCTCCATCAAAGCCGGGATACACAGTGGCACAGCACCGCAGTCTCTACCACAACGGACAGTCAAGGCTTTCCATCTCTGGCTCGTCTGGGCGACCCAGGCAGCTGGAACACAAACGGTACCAACTGAATGTTTCCACATCACAGCGGCTCCATCGCCATGTGGAATACTCGAGTATGAACTGGGGGCACGTTTAGAGCTATGAGTGGTAACTGTCACCACCCCCACCCTGGGATACCCTAAGAATAACATCCATTCCTGTCTTTATACAGTCCCTGACCATACAGAAGGGGGAAAACGCAAGAAAGGAACAGAAAAACAATGCCATTTTTGGACTGTAGAAGTTCATTGTCAACAACTACAAGTTCATCGGAAGTATGTCAGCTAGACATTTAATAATAATCTATACTTTATTGATCCCGGTGGGGAAACTGTCTTTACGCCTCCCTCAAGTTGCTCTTTTTTGTAGAGTAAGTTGTCCTAATTAGTCTAATTAGCTTAGCATGGTTGAAATGCATCAACCCGAAAAGTAGTAGACGTCCCTCTTTATGAGCTCATGAAGCAGGCAAAAGAGTGACATGAGCCACAAGTGAGAGCATGGTCAGCTGGGGGGCGTTTCCCCTCCTTAAGACCCAGGCTCCGCTATGGTCACTGAGCAGCTTGGCATTAAGCACCGCGAGTCCGGATGGGCCAGCAGGACGCGGCGTCTCAGGCTCCAATTTGGAACGGGACCATTCCGGCATGCTGATTTGCCAGCCCTGGCTAACGGAGGAAACCCACTGACAACAGACAGTGTTATTTACGAGCAGAATTAAGAAGGGAAGTAAGACGTCAACTGTGTCCAATCACAGTGTTCCACACCACAGCTGCGCCAACACCTGCAGTCTGTTACCAACGCAACTATCGCCAACGACAACGTCTTATATGGCTGTGCAAGAGCAGGAACACTGGTATGGTGAGGTGCTCCATGCAGCGGAGGAAAACAGGCTGTCCTCACCCCTCCAGCTCCTCCCAACTGGAATGAGGAGAGCACACTTCCTGGGAGGCTTAGCAGAGCATGTCAGGGAAGTGATCAGAGAGCACATCTAGAAATGGCAAGGCCAGAGCAGGCCGGAGCAGGAGTGACTATTCACAACGCATGCATACGCTGCCGTGATCGCATCTCCGAGTCCTGCGGTGGGATCCTCCCACACAGCTTCACACCATGACGAAGACAGCCCCTGCTCCTTCGAGACTGGGATCAAACAGCGCGGGATCTAGTTATGGAGGGAGGGAAAGATATACCAACACCAAAGGAAGCTCCCTACTGCAGAAAAAAACTGCTAGATACAAGGGACAAAAAGACGCTGAAATTAAACACCTAAGAAATATACAAGTGAATTTTGTTTTTAAGTAACAGAGATGAGAGCTTTATGTCCAAGAGTGATCAACAGGAAATAATCTGCCAGTTTTTTATTATGTTTGCACACTCACTTCTTGTGGTGAAATTGCTAACATCACGATCACACACACACACAAGTTCAGCACACTGACCCCTGCAGCCACATCGGCAGCGTATCTTAGCCCAGATCAAACCTTCCCAGAATTCCTTGGGACTGTACATAATGCATATCTCACACAGGCCTGACTGGAAGTCAGCGAGTGGCTCTCCTTGCATTCCTGGGTTTCATAACCTGAAATATCTGGAGGCATCTTGTTCAGAACATGGACTGCGACTAAATTATTCCCTTCAGTGACCCCACCAAGCACCTTCATGCGGAGCGAACAGTGACAAGCAGCTTGTCAGCTGTGCCCAGACCTATCTGGGAGGTGTTGGGGCGACGGCGGGGGGGAGCATCCTTCTCTGGATGTGGAGAAGTATGTTTTTAAAAAGTTAGCAAGCTCCTGGTTGAATCCCCAACTGGTCATGTTAGTTGCGTGGGTCAGGTGACTTGGATCCTCACATATTGTTCTCAAGCTTCCTCTGCGTTGATTTGGGCCCCTGCAGGGCTGTGGGTGGAATCGAGTGCATTATCCTCAAATGGAAGCCGAGCAAGCATAATGAGATTAAGCTCGGGTTTTGCCGAGTTATTATCGTGATCGTTATTTCGTCAACGTGCTACATCAATCGCTAAGATCCGCATAATTCCAAAACAAAACAGCGGGCTTTTTACAAATTATGAGAGAAGAACATGTCGTTGTCAGCGTCACACGAAAGATATGAAGACGATAAATGCAGACATCACCGACAGAATAGAAGTTACCTTGGCATTGGAATCCTTGCTTTCCAAAACCCCTGAAAAAAATGGTAAAGAGAATACAGTTCAGTTGAACGTTCATTGTCGTTATATATATTAGAAGTATGTTAATCAATTTTCATCCTACTCTTTAACCAAATCTGATTTACCACTTAAAAACCACGGAGAGACCCTAGATCACATAATTTGCTTAATATTTTCTCGTCACTCCCCAGGGATAATATTACGTTCCAAATAAAACAATTAATTAAATAAATAACGGAGGACAAATAACAGCGGAGAATGTTCTGCTGCCTCGGGAGCCAGACTGTGATTTGCGTCTTGTTTGGACAAGCCCACTTTGGGACTCCAAGCACAGCGAAACGGAACAGCTCAAGCGCCGTGCGAAAACTAAACAGAAACCTTTTTATATTACATTCCTACTGGAAAGGCGGAACAAGGCGGCCTTAAAACTGAATGTGACATTGGGCACTGTTAACAGAAAGTACTAATTAGGTTGCTAATTGTGTTTGGACAGAACTTCTGTCTCATAAAAAAAAAACAAACAAACAAATGACAATAAACTTTCCTACATCGGACACAGAAGTTTTTCCCCCCACTGGTAAAGAATTATTTTTGACAGAGGACTCTTTATTATGGGATTTACTTAATTTGATATATAAAAGCTCACTGGATCTATTCCTTTGACGCCACCAGTACCCGCGCTCCATACACCCTCTGTTAAAGCGGCTGTACGGCGTATTCATTCCCGCACGGACGCGGGTGACGGATCGCGGGGAGGAACAGTCGCCGTTCCCCAGCGCAAAGTGTCTAACTCGTCGGGAAATATTATCCAGCTCCGTGTGCACTCGGTACACCTCAGTCTGGCGGAAGACGATATGCTGGTACCGCACTTCACATTTTCCTACATTCCAAGCAGCGCTGTAATGCTGTACATCCCGTACGGCCCTACACCTAATCTATGACCGACAGTAAATTATCTTTTGTTATAATGCAACTAGCTGATTTTCATTACCAAATATTACGATAAATATATGAAAGAATTTTTTCGTGCATTTTAGTTTTATGCTGCATCAACTTGTTTTGAAGGAATTCCTTTTATGCTTCTAAAACCATTTTGGGACCTTCTTTGGTGCTGTGAAAATGAACGTGGGCAGTTGGCTATAATACGACAAACATTTAAAAACATTGTCATCGATTCCATGGAATTTCCTTGTCAGTTGCAGGAAATCTAGAAAAAAAGGTGAAGCACGTCAACGTAGACTATAGAATACTATGTTCACTTCAACGGTAATAATGTTGTAATAGTGTAATAGACATGACTTTAGGTTATAAGTACATTACTTAATGGTTCAGATATAGTGGGTTACTAGTTCATTGTATCTTTAAAGACAGGTAGCCTAATAATGCAGATTTAACATTTCATCAACAGTTTTTGAAGGGCGCGGAGGAGATCCTTTTAAATACACCTTTTCATTGTCGACACGCATAAAAGCACGTATGACATGTTCATATTTACTAATCAACAACATATTTTAAAGTTTCAAAAGCGTTTAGAAAACGACACGTTATTTTTGATCACACTTGCCAGAGAGCCAGTCAAACATGACTCTTACCAGATGAAGTCCGTGCAGTGGCTACAGAAAGTCGGCTGCTTGAAAAACCTGGCAGTAAATTTGTGGTTCTTAACTTCGTGGATGTTTTTCTGTCTCAGAGCACCTTTGCGGGCAAACCGGTTCGCAATTCCACCTGAAGACGCCTCGTTAAAATGTATGACATCGGCCATATCCGAAGAGAAGTAGTGTCCTCGGTCCTCGCTGTGTGCGATGCGCTTTCCTTCGATTTACAAGCTGTTTCGGTTATTAGCGCGACTGAAGGTGCGCTCCTAATTAGTCAATAGGCTTCCCCTCTCTGTCGCCTCTACACAACGATCCTTCTTTCACTCTGCGTGACGTCAATACGCTTCATTCCCTCAAAGGATCACCGTTCCCTTCAAAAACCCGTCAGTGAGGCACGCCACCATGTGGCATAGCGGGGAAACGCCCGAAATATTGGCTTTCGGAACTTTGCGCAGGGTTTCATATGATCAGCAACATATGTAATCATTTTAAAGGAATAATTTTGTCACGGTGAAGTAATGAGTTTCTGCCCCATGTGTAAACCTATTGTCCTTGGTGACACACTGAAAGCTGATCTAGGTAAACATATTACAAAATAACTAAGTCACAAGACACATTCCTCAAATAAACATTAATAAATCTAACCTAAGAAAACATGATACCGTATAGCTAAATGTCTTAATGGCAGCCAACAGCAGGGATACGTATGTGAAGGAACGTATTCTTCATAAAACATAGAATACACTGCCTTCCTCTCAATGTGCCACAATGGGGAGACAAACATAAAAAATGATGTACATCAATGTACATCATATATCCAGAAATCAGAATAAACCAATAAACGTGAAAATACAAGTGTTCTTGAACAAAGGCTGAATTCCGCTGAAATATATATATTTAAATGTGTGTGTATATATATGTGTGTATATATATATACACACACACACACATATGCAAATTAAAATCTCTCTCTATATATATCCATATGAATCTTAGCACAAGTGCATTGACAGAGCTGTGGCATGCATTGATTACATTTTTTAATTGACCTATTTTAAACAAACCACTATCAATGGTCCGAAAATGCTGGTTAATTATTCAATTTCACGTTAATACAACTACGAGTATACATCTGAGTAGGTGCCTTGTTTATCATCACAATAGTACTCAAATCTACCGATTGGTGGAGACTGCAGGTTTTTTTCTAGGACTATTGCTATGGAGATTTCAGACGCTTTCCCCGGTGGAAGCGGAAGTGATGTAAGATCTATGCCAGTCGAAGATTGAACCGTTTAAATCTGACAACAGAGGAAATCCGCGCTCTGAAGTAACTGTTTATTATTGTCATTTAATTTTATAATAAATATGTTATAATGTCAAATGTTGTATAAGTATAATCGTGTTCATTATTTTGTAAAATCTGCTGAAATTGACATTTAACTAAATCCAAAGGTAGCCAAGTAGCCATACAGTTGTTAAAGCTAAATGTAGTTAGCGTGATATACTTCTTTACGATACCTACTAACATGTTAATATTAAAAAAAATAGGTTTATGTACTATTCCAAATGTAGCTATCTGTTAAATGCACAATGAAGTTAACGAAGTTTTTGTTTGCGTTTGTTTGTTTCAGGGGCTAGGCATCGAGAACTGTATCGGAAGTTCGCTATGAGTCGAATATAAATGGTTTATATGTAGGAAAAAAGTTTATCATGTTCACTTTTTATTAGGACAGAAACAATTCAGACACGGTGCTGTGTATTTTAATTATTGTAGGTGACAATGAGCAGATTAACGGAGGATACCTACGAGAAACTGGACTCGGAATTTGATCGTCACCTCGTCGATGTGAAACCGTATGTACTGAACCTGCCTCACAAATCAGGTAATGTATTAATCGTGGTCATGTAATCGCTATAGCTGTACGATAGCATAACTTGCTATTTGTTTTTTCTCTGTATTTAATTCCTTTTCTGTGTGTAATGCTTGACATTTGCTCTGCCTTGAATCGCTCACATTCCAGACAGTGCTTGTTGCCTGTTTCCCCCCAAAAATCGAAGTATTGATTTGTAATTTTGTTCTGGTACTGGTTGATATGTGAATGGGCGGGGGGCACAAAGACCGGCAGCGGTGTGCTTTGTGGATCAAGAAACTGTGCGACCCCTTGCTGATTGGTTCTGGCACGACGGGTCGGAAGAATCGAAACATGTACGCCAAACTGCTTCTGCGCATGCTAAGAAGAGGACTTCTGGAGGGACCGTTCACTCACAAACCGGAGCCTGGTGCTCTTAAGTCGCTGCCGACGTACATGGTGAGCGGCTTTTTGTATTTGACATTGGCAGCCATTGTGCGTATCAGATAACATCTGCAGAAATAATCACACGGTGGAGTTTATTTTGGCTGGTCTTCAGTTGCAACACAGCTTCAAAGATTCGTTTAAACTAGTAGAGGATAAACAGATATAGACATTACAAAAATATAACATGCCACAACAATATAGGACTCAAAAGCATGTATTTGTTGACCAGACCCACAGTGTCGTACCACATCTGGATGGAGTTTGGCAGCTGACGGGGTAGAATAAGCTGGTAGAATTGCAGAGTAAGGCATCATTACATACACTTGAAATGTAAATATGATGTCGTGGTTTTTCTTTTTAGCTTGTCCATTGTGTGTAGAATAAGCGTGTTGTGTTCAGTGTGGCAATAGCACTAAAGAGATGATAGGCCTACTTCACGGTAGCTTTATCTTTTTAAAGCCAGTCAGCAAAGATAAGAAGGGTCACACCTGGTCCTATCAACAGATAAACTCACCCTGTCACTTTGACATCTTTGTATCGACTCAATAGAATCGACGCGTTAATGACTCATTCGCATTTGTGAGGCGTTTGTGAAAACTTGAGTGAGTTTCCGACTTCCTTTCTACTCATAAAGCCAGAACACCAGATGTTGCCACCAGAACATTTAGGAGGACATTCATAATTTTTGATCTGTTTCCAGTCTATCTACTTTGATGAACCTCTTCGTGGGGAATCTCAGGAGCAGAGTGCGACAGACCTGCCCTCCTGGGTGTCCGGTGAGCTGGGCCTCATTGATAGTCCCCCGACCTTCCAGGCTAAGAAGAGGCCTCTCCCTACCACATCATCCCCACGCCTGCACAGGTAGATGTCCACTCATTTGTTTCTGTGGAATTGGAAATACAGAGTGCTTGTCATATCCCTGGTGTGGCTGGTTGTGTTGTGGCTTGAAGGATTCATTTCAGCGCTTTGTAAAAAGGACACATCACATTTGGCAACCTGGTTTTTATGTCACATTTAATCTAACAGCAAAATTGTTCTTCCATGCATCCATCCATCTATATTGTGGCCTCACATCGAGTACAGATGAGGATCTGGGATGTGGGTCTGGAATGTGGTCCAGGCCATAAGACACCCAGGCACACCCTGGACAGCACATCAGAAGGAGCACACACACATCTACACGCCATGAGCAGTTTAAAAAGGAGGGAAGCCAGTAGTACAGGCTTTGAGTTCCCCAGCTCAGAGGTGTGAGGTAATTGAGCTACTCTCCAAGTTCCTCAAATGAAGAAACTGGAGCTGTCTGTATAAAAGGAACTGTTTAGTAATGAAGTGGTGACCTAACATGCCCAAAATGCTTCCATTTATAAGCGGTTAAGGAAAGAAAGAAATCACAGCTTGTCGTTTTTAGGATTGAACACCAGATGGCGCCTTTTCCTTGGCTTGGGCATTCTATGCCTCCTGGGGATTGCGAGAAAAGTGTAGTCTGGAAATATCAGGGAAACTAGTGGGTCAATGCAATCACTCAGTGCGACTTTGGCAAAGCCTATGTGCTGGATGTAAGTTTTTATGTGCCACTTAAGGGCTAAATGTAAATATGCATTACTCTGGTTTGACAGATTGTTTGTTTTGCCTGGCATGTGGCTCCATATAGGAAGAAAAGTCACCGAAAATCACAGGAAGTATATCAGCGGTATCACACCATCTACTGGGTTCACTGGAAAAGAACAGTAGATTTTAAAGTCATCATAACCCCCTCCCCCGAAAAAGGTGGGCAGTTAAATCTGTGGTTTGGATAAATCCAAAAGTCTACTGTTCCACACCAAAACCCCACGTTTTCTTATCTTGATTTTTGTGTTAGTCTCCATGTTTGGGACTGATGAGTGACTCCCCCGGTGTCATTCTCCTGGGGCTTGAGGTGGGCCGGCTTTCAGACGCTGAAAGGTTCTAAAGACTGACTCTAAGGACGATGTTAATTCATCTGATGCCGTAGCTCTGAATTTGTGCATTTAAATTGCTGTCAATCTGGGATTACCTTCTTTAATCCAGCATGCTTCTCAGTTGGATGGGCACTGTGCCTGTGATCAGAAGGTCACTGTTTCAGTCCCAGAGTTGGTGGAGTGATTTCACTGTCAGGCTCCCACGCAAAGCTCTCTTACCACTAAATTACTCCAGGGACGGGCTGATCCTGAGTCAAAAAGGTCTTAGATGTTACTCCGTGTGTGTCGGCTTACAGGAGAAGACACACGTACGGAGACAAGCTGACATCCCGGATACAGACCACAGCGACTCCGATGCACACCAGCAACGAGGAAGAGCGCAGAGTGAGACCTTTTTCAAGGGTTTTGGTGGGGTGGGGGCACTTCATCGTACATGACAAGGTAGTCCTGGGAGGTGGTTGTGTTGTGTATATAAGGAACAGGATGCTCTTCTTTTAGTGATGAAAGGAAAGGCAGAATTTGCACCAAAAGTCCCCGATGATCTTGGTCTAAAGGACTCTCACTAATCAGCTGCATCCTTTCAGAGCAACACTCTCGGGCCTAGTGCCCTCTGGCAGCAGCAGCCGGCTCTTTGACAGGCCTCCCCCATCCATTTTAGATTCAGCGCACCCCTAGATAATCTCCCAGGCCCAAGCAGGTCTGAGCCCCCCTCAGACCCCCCAGCCGGCCTGGCAGGGGATTAAGGAGCTGGACCTGTGACCGGAAGCTTCTGGATTTACACTCCGGAGGGTGTCACATGCGTTCGCTCTTTCCCCAGAGTCACGGACAACGAAATCCGGTGGTGTCGTCCGACGACAGTGACCTTGAAGCACGCCTCAACAGCTGGAATCTCGGGGTATGTTGGGAGGCTTCTTAATTTTAAACACGGGACAGCGGATGCAGTAAATGCAGCGGTATTAGTGAGTTAGCTGTTTAGGCTAACAGCTGCTGCCGAAGAGGAGACAGTTTTTGTGTGGAGGTACATATTCATTTACTGGCCTTTCTGTTGCCGATTCTTCTCCCTGCGTGACGCTGCTGACTGGCTGCGGAGTCACAGATCATCTGGTTGGTAGTATTGTCATTGTCTATCATTGCAGCATTAAGCGCCACAAGATAAGATAAAATCAGCTTCTGAAGTTTCATTCAATAATCGAACAGTTTTTTTCAGCTACATTTGTTTCTTCCGTTTGTCGGACATGAACTCACTGGCGATAATGGTGGTACTGGGATAACTGTAGTCCCACGACTCGGATGGAGACGCTGTGTCATGTCGTTCCTTGGTATGTGTCATTAGGCTGTTTGCGAGCTGGCGGTGTCACTAAAGAACTCGGCTCGCATCGTCTGGTGTCTGTAGTGGCAGGCTAATGTGTAAACTGGCCCCTCGGAGGTTCTTCAGACATTGTCCATAAATGTGGGCCTTGGAAATGAAATGACACAGTTTTGCTTTGTTCCCGTCACTCTTTGTGTTTGACTTTATGGTCTAGTGGAGAGGTCACTTTCCCTAAAAGCTAATTTCACTCAGATAGAATCGGTAAATAAGGGTGCATAGGGGTTTCCCCACAGAGCCAGCCCGGATTAGAACTTGTTAATGGATTGTTCTCTGTTGTTTATGTAAATCGATCTAGGCGAGTACTGGAAATGAGACGCACAGGACGATAGTGTGTCGGTTTCCATTTCACAGTCAAATTTCCTTGTTTGGATGCACTCGATGTTTAGAAAATGATATGCCAAAGGACTTCATTTGATTTATGTAGGTATACATAACATATAGCATATATGTTTTTGAACAGCACACAAGGCTAAAAGCAGCTACATCCACATACATACACACACACCCACATGCACATATGCAAGAATGAACCAGCGAGACATGTTGAAGTTTACTGTCAGCCGTGTCGTATAGCGAGACACATGGGTTTGTAAGAAGGTCCAGAGTGAACCACAGTGAGCGTGAGCATCGTATGGCATATGTTAGAAACACAGCTGTGTGAAACTGTGACAGTACAAGTCTGTCGTCTTCGCAGTCGGTTTAGTTCCAGCAGATGACGTGTTGCATGTAAATAATCCTAATAATGTACATGTGTGTGTGAGAGCTATAAGCCTTTTTCGTTTTGGATATTACGTCATGCATGACTAGGAAAGACAGTATCTGAGGAGGCATGATCTGGAACTACACAGCCTTTTCGCTAAGTACTGTGACAGGGCAGGGGTCTTAGCTAGAGTGAAACATTCGCCACATTTATTTAGCAATAAAATATTATCATTTTTAAGTGTAGTTTTACATTGATCATTTTTATTTGTTTGTATGTGGTGGGGATGTGGTTTGCAGCGGGGTGTGGCTTATAGTGGCTGTGGTTTGCAGTGGGGTGTGGCTTATAGTGGGTGTGGTTTGCAGTAAGGTGTGGCTTATTGTGGGTGTGGTTTGCAGCAGGGTGTGTCTTATAATGGGTGTGGCTTAAAGTGGGCGTGGTTTTAAGGGGTGTGGATAATACTTGAGCATGCTGTACATTTGGGGCATAGCCACTGCATGCCATGAAGGAGATAAATGAACAGGTTTTTCTTTTTTATTTTCAGATTGCAAATCCAAGGTATTTGCGTGAGACCCCAATACCCCTTTCACCAGTAAGTATGGAACCACACTGTGGCTGGCGACTGTATTAAAATACATTTTTTGCCTACTTATTTAGATTTTGTCCATCTACAGATTTACCTGAAGTCCAGCCTAGGGAAAAATGGCACCTTCTGTGATGACACACCCCGGGCTCTCCCACATGAGAGAGAGGTTAGTGGCTATTGGAAATTTGACCTCAGCTATGGGGGATTGGGGATTGGGGATTGGGGCAGTGTGAGTAAAGAGAAGGTGCGTTGGACACGCCCAGTGTGAGCGCTCACTGGATGCACACATGGAGGAATGAGAGAGTCGCTTTAGACTGATTAGGCTGAACAAGGCTCCCACCCCTGGAATCTTCATGGCCTCTGTTTTCCTGTCAGCATAAGTAAAACCTGACACAGCATGCCCAGTAAAACTGGAATTTGGTGTGTGTTCTCACTGGTTCAAAGCGGAAGAGGTATGGGCCCACGCTGACGCGGGCGAGGGAGGGGCTGGTGCACATTTCTGTCGGAATGCACTCGAGGACACCAGCTTCTGTTGTCTGTGCGGGTGTCACCAGGTGATGCAAAACGCTGTGGGGTGGAACCCGGCCATTGATCCACCCTGCGGAACAGCAGTATTCTTTTAGGTTCTCCACAGTGTTACAGTACAGTTAGAACCCGGGTTCCCACTCTAGGACACACCTTACTCTGACTGGCACTGTTTTCACATGCCATTAGGAATTAAATTCAGGGACACTTGCAACTTCAAAAAAACGATTTCCGCCGCAAGTTCCCAGTGTGGGTGTTTGTCGGATTTTCCCATCCTGACTGAGCCAGTTAAACACAGCGCATGACTTGGCATAATCATCATTCGATTTAAGTCCCTTTGAGGGCGTGTTGTGCTTGGTTCAGCAGGAGGGCAGGCCTTTACTCATCCTGACTCAAGGATAATGCTGACGTTGCATCACAGAACGATGGGGTGCTTGATTTTAATTATTCTCTTGAAGTTTAATAGTCGTCTAGTGTGAAGGAGGAGTGCTGAGTGAGGGCGAGTGACAGATGATGAAAGAGCCGACTTGTCTTGCTTATAGTTTTGGGGTGTTGGCGGTAGGGTGGGGTGCTGCTTGGCCGCCATGGAATCCGCCCGCCCCCATCGTCCTCTCCCTCAAGTAGTAAAGCCCCATCTCTCTCCATGATATCCTAGGATTCTTGCTCATCTCCTTCTACCTTTTACGTATCGCATATCGCCTTTTGTCTCGGTACAGCTCTGCTCTTCTCATGATGGGTGTCTCACTTTCTGTGTAGGCTTCATTTCTGTGTTTTTTTTATGTTTTTATTCATTTGCTGGTTAAAACAAGGGTCTTAGCTTTTAAATGAATGTCTTCGGTCAGTCACCAAAATGTTTAAAATAAGAAGGGAATCTGCTTGACTCTGTCAAGTGAGTGTTTTTGTTTGAAAATCCAGTTTGTTTGTCCATGGCTGTTGGACTTTTCAAACATGTGTTTGCATTTGTTGGGCATCTCCTGACTCTCTGGATTAAATACTAGACCATGTTCGGACATGTCTAACGCCTGGTAACGTGGTGCAAGCTGAGTCCTTGGGTACCTTTAAACAGAGTTAGATAAGATTTTAACAACTCTGACCTATTAGTTTAGTTCTCCCCAAGCGAGCCTGATGGGCCGAATGGCCTCCTCTCGTTTGTATTGTTCTTATGTTCTTATGTTATATGGATATATATATACACGTTTTATTTTAGGATGGTCAGATCGCTCATGCTAATGTAGAAAGGGTGTGCAGCTTTTAAATAAAGGAGATTTATTAAGTTCCATATCAGGAGAAAATGCTGTAAAATGAGCATATGAGGCCATGACTATATGGAGGTGATGTAATGAAGGGCCAAAGTAATGCTGCAGGTTTAAATAAAGGGCTTAACTGAACTAGTAATTTTGAGCAGAAAATCACCGAAATAGAACAGAGATTCCTTATTATCAATCCCCATCCTACTTTCCATGAGAGACATAGACACACCTTCTACCGAGGCTGGCGCTCGAACCTGCCACCTTCCAGTCATGGGCAAAGAGAGACTTCATCCCCGTGAGCAGAGTGGAGGGGGGCTCTTCTTGCTGCCCCTGCTGTCTTTGCTGTTAGGAGACCTCTGTCTGCGTGCCCGCATGCAGGGCTGACTCGTTCGGTCCCCACAGGCTGACATGAAGACCAAGATGCTGGAGGTCTATCATGAGGAAGAGAAGCTGAAAATGCAGCAAAGGCACGACTCGGACGTGCAGAAGGTGCCAGCCGCCTCGTCCACAGACCTGCACCCGACCCCAAGCGTAACCCCAGCCATGGCACTGTTACCCCCAGTAGCATCCACACTGCTTTTTCCCTGTCTTCCCTGGGTACGATCAGCACTAGCTCAGCTTTATGGGACTGAAGTATGTAAAGAAAACTGTCACCCCGGCAGGCGTGATTAAAAACAAGCAGATGAGGTCAGAACTGGTGAGGAGATCTGTAAATAAATTCGGCATACAGAGGTCCTGCATGCAACCACGTTTGCCAGCGGCGTCCCATAAAAGCTGGCTACCGTCTCCCGAGGGTGTAGTGTCCTTGGACCTTGCCTTCCATTCGCAATTTTAACCCGCCATGACCAAAATGCAAGATGGCAAAATTGTCTGCTACCCCCTCCCCCCCTACCCTAGCCAATTAACTTCCCTTTTACCCCTTCACAACGCCTTTCATCTTGGAACAGAGTGCACCTCTGATCAGGCTGTGAAAAAAGCTTCCCTGTGCTGTGTC
>JAODJX010000048.1:3249783-3270286 GCA_026776945.1 Isichthys henryi | reverse complement strand
CCAAAATGCGGTAAAACCTGAAACTTCCTTACTTTTGGGGACACTTCTTCAGGTCCCCATTTGGATAACCTCAATTTAATAAAAATCTATGAATGCAATCAAAAAAGTAAAAATGCCAAAAGTCTTGTATTTGGGTTGGTTACTTATGGTTAAGGTCAGAGCTGGGTAGGGTTAAGGGTGTCGTGATTGGAATTAGGGATTTTCCCATAGAAATGAATGGATGGTCCCCATTTAGATAGGAAGACCAACTTGCACGTCTGTGTGTGTGTGTCTCCGTATCTGTTTGTGTGTCTGTCTGTCTGTCTGTCTGTCTGTCTCTGTGGGTGTCTGTCTATATGTGTGTGTGTGTGTCTGTCTGTCTGTCTGTCTGTCTGTCTGTGTATACGTGCATGTCTGCATTTGCCTGTGTCTTGTCATAATGCCACCAGTCTGTCTGCTTCTGTCGGTCTCACTTTACTGTTCAAACAAAATCATCTATAAATTAACCCATCAATATGTTTGCTCACTCATACACTCTGTCATGTAACAAAATGACAGGTTTATTGGTAACAAGACAAGAACATTTTTCCATTTTTCTCCTCCCACATATATAAAACTGCCTTCATCCAGCCCGATCTGACAAAAGGTACAGAAAGACTGATAATGATATCCAGACTGGGGCCTTAATGTGGCCTTGAGCGCAATGCCTGAACCTCAGCTGGATCGCTTCCTGTTACGGATCACTTCCTGTTTGGGGAATTCGGGGCAGCAGCTGTCTAACCAGTCGGCCGGTGTCAGCTTCCCCGTGCACCTTGGCGCTCTGTGGCACGGCACCGTTTCACCTGAAAGTTTACCTGCTGATCACCCTAACCAGATAGTCCTGAGGATGGTCGGCATCCCTTTCATTTTAGGGTATTCAGTAACAATCCTCTGCAGCTGGATTTGCTTTGTGTATGTATAACACGCTATCGCCTTGAAAATGTGTTACAAAGCATTAAACTTCAGGTCCTTTGGACAATCACTGTCATAGCTCAGTATAACAGGTCGTCATCTTTAGGAGAATGCTGGCTTTGCAAACTCGTTTTTGTTATGCATAGATATACATGCCTGTGATGCAAATGCATGTCTACAAGCTACTTGTTGTCTGACATATTGTTTGTGGCTTGGTGGTGTTTGGCGTGGGGCGGGAGCTTTACCCCAACTGGAGGCTCTTTGGGCTGTTTAAAGAAGCGTCTGCTGAGAGTGATGCCCCCCCTCCCCCGCCCCCCATCCATCTCAGAGAGCCCCATTGACCACCTGCCACCCCCAGCATGCAGCAGGTAGGGTGCCACGGGCAACAATGGCGGGAGGATTAGCGTCAAAGCCCCGGTGAGGAGGCCTCCGAGGCGGCCCCCCCTTTCAGCCAGGGCTCCCCGGGCCCAAGTCGCGTCGGCGTGCCTCGGCCTCGCTGGGCCGCCGTCATTGAGCCGCAGCGGGCGTCCCTGTGTGCCTGCGGTTCCCATCTGTCCACACTGAGAGGCCGCAGCCCACAGTGCCTGCGTTAGCATCATCAGGATGCTCCACTGTCTGTTGTCAATCCTCAAAAATATTTCATAAATGAGAAGCTTTTCCCAAGGAATGGGAATCTGAATGCTGAATGGATGAAAGGGACGACAATACAGGTGAAGGACGAGGGTTTAATAGACTTAATATGGAATATGGAGATGCATAAAGGATTATTCATTGCGGGAATGAATTCTGGTGGCATTCCTGCTCAGTAAGAGCGTAAAAGAGTGAGTGAGGGTGGCCCGTGTTTTGGGGCAGTAAACCCGCTGCCCCATGCAGCAGTCTAAGGATAAGGTCCTGCGTAAAATATTGGCAGATAGGGAAACTTCGATGTCCTTCGTTAACAGTGATTGTTCTCTCTGCTGAAGTTTGGTTGACGAATCGACCAAAAGGAACTATTGGCGCCAAATTGTCCTGTTGTCATGTTATATTTTTGGGGGGGGAGACCTGAACTTTATTCTGTGGGCAATGGGTAAGTTGTCATGACGACGGGGGGACGTTCTGCTGATGAAGTCTCGCTCTCTCCTCTATCCCCCCCCCCTCCCCACGTCATCCAATCAGATCGCAGAGCTGAAGCTGCAACGTGAACAGGAGAGGACGCACCTCTTCCAGCAGCACAACGCCGAGAAGGACAGCCTGGTCCAGGACCACCAGCGGGAGATCGCCGACCTACAGGAGCGGTCCAAGGCAGCCATCCTCCAGCATGAGATGCAGACCCAGGAGTTAAGGAAGCGGGACAGCGAGGTAGGGGGCCGCCAGCACCTCCCACGTCGCCCAGCACACGGTCTGCTTGGCCGCCACGTCGTCTTCCCAAAATGCACGCTGCGTTCGGGAAAGTATCCTGCGTTAGTATGTTGCGTCGCATGAAGAGCAAGTGATTTTTTTCTGTTTTATATATTTATGCCCATTTTCTGTTAGCAGAGACCCTTAAATACAACTTAAAATCATTTAAATTAATTTCAGAACAAATAAAAACTAACAGAATTTTTTCAACACTGTTATATTTTTGATCGAATTTAAGACAATACATTCTTTACAGGCAGAAATGGAACTGGTTTCCAGGTGGAGGCTAAACGCATCACCTTGCATTGTTCTTTGGGTCTTTTATTCTTGACCCAGTTTTGTGGGATGCCCCAGCTGGGCTGGAACCGAACCCCTGGGGTGCCGGCTTAGGCTTGGGACAGATGCCAGGGCTCCCCCCACCCCCCAAACTCCAGGCTTTCTCTCTGCTCCGTGGGCATCCAGCGTCGGTCTTTCCACCATCGCCCCTACGAAGAGCGGCATGCTCATGCACCCGTCGGCGTTCTCGCCTCAAGGGCGCTCGGGCTTCACGGAGGAAGCTGTGATCATCGGGTTCTGTGATGCATCCTTGCCGTGGCCACCATAAATTCCTTTCTTGATTTCCTTGACAACAACCAAGTTGAGTAAACACCTGCTCTCTGTGTTTATTCATTCATTCGCTTGTTTACACTCTGGTGTTCTTGCCGCAGCCCATAGAGGACGTCACGGTTCTCCGGCACCTGAAACTTATGGGACTGTCGTATCCAATCAGCCCCAAGCCCACCCCCTCCCACTGAAGGTAGCCGTGGTCTCCAGAGGGAGTTGGGCCTTTGGACTTTTTCCACTCTTGGATGACATGCGGTTGGCATGGAAACGCATCTTTTGTCTCCTCCTGGTTGGAGAGCAGCAAAAGGGCAGGAGATAAGGCAGAGAGACAGCGTCCGTCACCATTCCTGATCATCTCGCTCAATATTAGCGTGTGAGCGCACAGCTAATAGCCCGATAGCTGGTGCCTGTGCCGGTCCGACAGCTCTGCGTCTGCCACCCGGAGGCTCCTGTTTGGCTCATTCTCAGCTCACCTTCCAAAGATGTTTTCGCACATACAGTTTTGAGTAACCCAGTGCCGATGAGGTCTTCATCCAAACCCATACACTGGTGCTGCACCTCTAGGCATCTTCTCCTTGGTCTTCCATCCAAAGGAGTAAACCAACAAAACCAAAATAAAATGACATAAATGCTAGTGATAGCTGGCGACTAATTAATGACTAATGAAGTAGCAGCACCCAGAGTATGGCAGCCCTTGGCGTCTGACCGATCGATCTGTACACCCTGTGAGAGAGAGAGAACATGTTGAACCCCCATGGAAGAGAAGAGCTTTTGAAGCTCTGCATTCTGGGGCTGCTGGACAAAGCTGTGTTTGAGACTGAAGCAGCTGTCTGGGGTAACAATAACTACTGAATGGTGAATCCAGACAAACATTCAGTCAATGCAACGGCATCCATCTTTCATTCTGTGTTGTATCCACCAATCCATCCCGGTATCTTCCAGCCTCTTATCTAATTGACGTGGTGAGCCTGGAGCCGATTCCAAGTCACTCAAGGTCGAGTACACTCTGCGTGGGATAGCAGTCCACTGTAGAGCTGTAGTTATTTTATCATCAGATATGGTTTCATGTTATATGTTTTCATGGGTGTTGTGTAGTTCTGCAGGTTATGTGTTTTGGGCTGGATCCAGAAGATCGTGGCTTCAAACCCTGCAGCTGATAAAATAATCTTATTACTGTTGAGCTCTTGAGGGAGGAGCCAGTGCTCCAGAGAGTCTGAATGACAGAGCACTCCATTACCAAGCTTTATCCAGTTTGGGCGCTGTTGGACAAAAGCACTTTCCAAATTAAATGGAGATGGGATGTAAATAAAATTGCAGGGGCTGTATTTGTTTCCATGTTTTGCTGCCCCCCATTAGTAATTTAGTCCTCTTCACCATCTTTCGACACTTTTTTGCCCACTTTACTTATATATGTGTGCATTTGCTTAATTTGAAGTAGCCCGCAAGTACCTACAAGCCAGTTCCTTTCCAGCATTTGAATCGGCATTTTTACATTGTCCTGGATCCATAACTGCACAGACGGGTCTGTAGTGCATGAGAGAAAACAGACTCCCCTCGGGTAGCACACTGACACTCAGGAAAGGAAAGGAGAGTGAGACAGATAGGCTGACATACTGGAGATTGCGCAATGAAAGACCTCAGGTATAATTGCCTGGAGTCTGCCGTGTGACTGAGTAAAGGCAAATTGTGAAATGCTTAAAATCTCTTGCAACAGCCAAATGAGTGCATTTGATGATCCCTTATTTAACAACAGTGTCAGATAATCAGTACTCACAGGCTGTTTTCAGAAAGGGAAATATTTACTTTTAATTCTGTCGAGAGGCTTGTTAAGTTGAATTCCATCCTTAGAAATATTACATTTAAGAAAACATAGCATTCTCAAAGACAGCAGATGAGAGGACGTTCCGGCCCAAAAATATGAAAACAAGCACTTAATTCTGGGAATGGTAATAATCGTTTTACTGGAATTTCTTTTCGCAACGTCAATATTTTTGAGGATTCAAAGCCAAGAGGCCTTTGAAGTGAACAGAGAATATTCAAAGGCATTAAGATGTTGCATGCAAGGCGTCTTTCAAACCCTGTCAACAGTAAGTACTAAAAAAAAAAAAAAAAACCGCTAAATGTATTGGTCTGAGGCCCGGCGTCCAGAACCCGGCTCGGGCCCACATGGGAAGCACCCAGCCCCGACGAGACAACTTCAGTGTCTTGGTGAAGATGAGTAAGAGTCTGCTCTTGCAGGCAGAATTCAGACTCGCGCCTTGATGTGGGGAGTCATTGCGTGTTTAAAAAAAGAGGTTCTGGTTTAAGATTCAGAAAAACAACAAATGGGTCGTGCATAAGATGCTGGCGTGTAATCTGGGTCCTTTCATTTGCCTGGGGAGGGCGGGCGATGCCAGGACCGACGTTGCACCCACTCCTGCTTTGTCGTCTTTCAAAACACGCTAAACTGTCTCTCAGTAGCACGTTGTCATCAGTTCTCAATATTTTATTGGTGCCCTGCTTGTGAATGGAAGAAGCCTCCCATTGGGTGCTTTCACTCTTCGCCTGGCTCCAGGTTTAGTCTGATTGGTTGGCTTGCCACTTGCCTCTCAGTGCTGGCCAATGGCTGCTGAACTTCTCTGTGGGGGGCGGGCGCCATGGAGCCCAGCTGTGGTACTGACGCCACAATGTCGGCCCTGAGGCGCGCGATTTCTCCACCGTCTCCTTTTTAGATGAGAGATCAGATTGAGGGTTTCGCGTTTGTCAAGCAGGGGGAGGTGAAGACCAAGCGCTTCACCCTCGGAAACATAGCTGTCCACACTCTGGCCGCTGTGCTGCGGTTGTCTGTCGCGATCTCTTTATATCTGACTCCTCAGCCTCCTCTCATTCGCTCAGCTGCCATTTTCATGTTCTGCCAGTGGCATCGCGGCTGCCGTGCTGGGATTCGGATGTAAAAGGCCTGGCAGCTTGACGCACGTCTGACAAGGTGACGCTTTTGGCGTAAACAGGTGCGCAGATAGATCGTCTTCTGTTCCAGTCACCGTTCTTGTGAACAGGCTTCAATCAAACAGCACAGAGCGATGTTGCCCCCCTCATGCCAAATACGTTTCCTAAGAAACCAAGCAGCGCTCCTCTCTAAAAATCAAGCATGTCTGTCTGGTTCAGTTTTTGACCTGGTGGGTGGCACCATCTCCTCACATCTAAGGTTTGGGGATTCCCATCTCACCGCTCTTCTCCTTGTGCACCATGGATTTATTTTGGGTACTTTGGTTCCTCCCGCAGTCTGAAGGCATGCAGTTAGGATAATTGGCGTCTGTAAATCGCCCGTAGTGTTCGTACTCTGTGATGGAGCGGCATCCTGTCCAAAGGCTGCCCCTGCTCTGTGTGGCCTTGGATTGGCTCCAGGTTACCCATTGCCCCCCCCCCCCCCGCCATGACCCAGCCCAGGATAATCGCTTGAAAGATGGATGGATGTTTTGCATTTAGTTATTGTGGAATTTTATTATGCTTTTTTTGAACTTGATCCACAGAAAACTCATAGTTGTGTTTCAGTTGTGTCATGCAGTGAGCGTCCTGTTTTCAGCTTTTAATGACGTTTGTTGGCATATAGAATCGCAACTTATTTGTCAGACTAGTTATTAATAACCTCATCAAACAAGGGGCATTTTCTTCACAAGCCCAACGTCATGCACTGGCTCTGCTGACCTGTGTGCTTCAGCTGCTGGAGGTCCGTGACGAAGAATGATCGTCTCTCATCATATACCACGTTTGTTACAGAATCGCAGATTCTGAGCGCCTCTCGCCTACTCTTTCCCTGGCACTTCATTTTCCCTCCAAAAAACATGTTATTCCGTACGCTATGACGGGCGTCGTTTGAGCCTAAAATAGCCGAGGCGGGGGGGGTTGGGGGGCCTGCATTGTTAGAGGACACGCCACTGATGGGCTCTTCTCTCGTTATGGTTAGCGATGAGACGACAGCGAGAGATTGCTTGTCCAAAGCCAGTAATTAAGAGAATGAAAGACTCTGCAAGGCTGCTGCCAGAGATTATGGTTCTTTCCAGATATATATATTTTCACTCTTTAACGAACTATCATGACAAAACAGCAGACACCAGTAGCAGAGCCCGTGTACCTTCCATCCTTTTCTCGCTCAAGCCAGCAGTGTGTCACCCCAAGCAGCTGAAGCTGTCCTGTCCCGTCAAATGGTACATTAACAATGTGGAGGAAAACGAACAAACAGAATGAAGCAATGGCCAGAAGGAGCAGACCACCAGGGAGACACCTACCGATCTCTCTGCCTTTTTGTAGCTGGTCAATAAAGAACTGATGGGGCTTTGGATCTTCACGGCGAAACGAACCAAGTGCCACTCTTCATTGGGGAATAAACCCGGGCCGACGTCTTAGGAGGGCGCACCACGCGGGTCACGTGAATTCCTAACTGTGTGCGGCGCAGATTGAAGCGTGACAGTCGATGCTGGTGGGCTCTCTGAAGGCAAAGTGGTTCCTCAGCCAACTTGGGGAGGAACGCACAGATACGAGGCTCCTGTGGCCGATACCCCCCAACCTGCGTCATGGCCCCCAGCTCCCACTTTAAAAAGAGAACCACAGGGGCAGTCAGGATAGGAAACCAACGCTAATGAAGAAGACTTATATGTTTCTCTTATGCTGAATCTTGACACCAGCCTCAGTAATTTTAATTGAGTTGTATATTAGAACAAAGTGTATTTCCTACAGGTGCTGCTGACTGGATGCTTTGGCTTTAACCGATTCCTTTGGTCATCAGTGTTCCTCTGTGTGCTGTGCAGCAGTACTGATGTCTGTCAGGAGGATAAGGTGCCACGCTTGGCTGACTGGAGGCCCTGAGGACTGATCGTTAGTGTGCTATATAAGCTGATTAACTGCATTTATCTACCTGGCACTTTTGTTCAAAGAGGACATGCAAGCAAAACTTGATAATACATCTTGAGCATACAGCTATCAAGGAGCCAACGTGCTGCTGGGCCGAGTTTCCAGTGAGTCACCAGTGGCAAGTGAGAGTTAGCACTGGAAATGGAGCTATATGTTACATTACACAACAGTATGAGAACCTGTATTTCAGCTTTTCCTGCATGTTCCTGGCAAAGATGGGTCTTGAGGCGTTTCCTGAAGCTTGATAAGAATTCTGATGCCACAGTCTAGGAAGAATACATCTAGAATTGGACTAATTTTCATATGGTGGAGAGATCACCAGGTGGCTGAGCAATCGTGGCAGGATTGAGCGTAGCTCTTGAGTTCGTGGAAACGTGTTTCAGCTTTGAAGGTCAGCATCGAGTACTCAGACTTGCACCTATAGGGAACCGATCAACAGAGACTAGGCTGATTGAATGCTAGGCGTGCTGCTGCATTTTGAATCATCTGTTGCAGTTCCACAGCACATGCCGGCAGCCCTGGTCGGTTAAATGCTACTATAGTACAGTCACCTCACGACTAGACAAAACGTAGGACAAGACATAGACGTATCTGGTAAATAAGGTCAGAGCTTTCTACTGTTATGCAGAGTGAATCTGCAAGATCTGGAAAAATCTGCAGTGTGGCCAACAAAGGACTGAAGGTCATCTATCATAATCCCTGAGAGGTTCAGCTGGAGGTGATGATGTCAGAAATTCATGTAGAAGTCATGAGGTGCCCATCTCAGGGATCTTTTTATACACTCTAGTGTGGCTCTGGCTACTCACTAACCGCTGCTCCCCCTGCTGTCAGTATATCATCACTGCAGAGCCTGGTGGCCCTGGAAGTTAAGGTGCAGGACCCTGCGTGAGGAGCTGCGGCAGGCCCACAAAAGAGAAATAGATGCCAACTGAATACCCTTTAGTGTGGGTATGGCTACTCACTAACTGCTGCTTCCCCTGCTGGCGGTACTTCGCCACTGCAGAATCTGATGGCTCTGGAGGCTCAGGTGCAGGCCCTGCGTGAAGAGCTGCGGCAGGCTCATGCACAGAGGAAGCAGCACCTGCTGGAGCTGGGCCTGCAGAGAGAGGAGGAGCGCCAGAGAGCCACCCGCGACATGGAGGCTGTGCTGAGCCGGCTGCGTGCCGAGGCCGACCGCGCCCGCCTCGACTTGGAGAGGACCCACGCCGCCGAAAAGGAGCTGTCTGCGGAGAAGGTCAGCTGTGGCTAAATGCTCATTTCAGGCTGGGGCAGCAGTGACCGCTCTGGCCTGGGGTTTAAAATCACTTTTACGACCACCTTGCTAATCTGGCCGTTTGTTGATTTCATTGATATTTGATTTCACCAGAGTCCATCGGCTGAAGAAAAGTCTTTTGAGACTGACTGAAATACTGTCTCTGTAGTCAGCAGAGTGTTAGAAGTCACTGCCAAACTTTTAGTATATTTATGGGTCTTGTTGCAAGGGGAGAAATCCACTTAATTCACAAGGAGGATGTTTGAAGTGACTGCAAGGAAAGTGATTATGGTAGGAGATGATTCTTGTGGGGGGGCGGCATGGTGCCTCACACCTCTGGGACCCGGGATCGAATCTCCGCCTGGGTTACTTGTGTATGGAGTTTGCATGTTCTCCCCATGTCGTCGTGGAGTTTCCTCCGGGTACTCCGGTTTCCCCCCACAATCCAAAAAAACATGCTGAGGCTAATTGGAGTTGCTAAATTGCCCATAGGTGTGCATGTGTGAGTGAATGATGTTTGAGTGTGCCCTGTGATGAGCTGGCCCCCCATTTTGGGTTGTTCCCTGCCTTGTGCCCATTGCTTCCGGGATAGGCTCCGGACCCCCCGCGACCCAATAGGATAAACGGTTTGGAAAATGGATGGATGGATGATTCTTCTGGTCAGTCTGTCTAATCTGTGAGCCAATCCCAATGAAGGTGGACAGGGAAAAAGGCAGAAAATTCCCATTGCTCATCCATGTAGATGAAAAGCCTTTCCAGTTTCTTGGACAGTGTAAGAGCAAAACACGTTTAGCTAGTTAGCGGCATACTGCTATCATATGTCCCTTACAGGAACCTCGACAGAGACCTCAAAAAGAGGTTCCATGTGACCTTTTTACATTGCATTGGGGGGGGTTATTGATCTCATCCAGCCATCTGGATATAAGGTATCTTCTTCTGCTAGCACACACCCAAATTACAACATATAGGATGGACAGAAACCCAGCATGCTTGTACAAGCGTTTCCTGTTTAAACCGGTACTGCAAGCATAGTGCAATTCAGTTTTATACCTCACATAGCTTTTTAAACTCTGGTGCAGCCTTCAGACTTCAAATACTTTCTTGCTACAAGCTGTGGTTTAATGTGACCTTATTTATACTACAAATGCACTTCTTGCAGCATGGAATTCCAAATATGTGTATATAAAATGGGTTGGAGTTCCGGCAGGTGTGATCAGGCGGAAAGCTGGACCATATGATTCGAAGCCATACAAGAGGAGGTGGGTTTTGTTCACGGACTTGGGAAAGGCTGGCAGGGGTTCTGGTCGTCCTTTGGCTTCAGAGCTCTACCAAGACACACTTCAAAGATTAGCGTTTCCGTCAATGTCTTTTTTGTGACGGTGCTGAACGTTTTTGGCCTGTTTTTTTGTCGGGAACTGTGTGAGCTACGGTTTGCCTCGACCAAGCTGTCTTTGGCAAACTCTTTTGCAGTTGTAGGGCAACGCAGCGTTTAATCAGTCAGCAACTTGTAGATGAGTGGCGTTACATGAGCATGTTTATCACTCATCAATCCCCACAAAGCGATCGGGGTTAGCATTTCTGCAGTCTACAGTTTTGAGCACCGTTATAACAGGCAGTGCTGCGTAATTTGTGAATTCGTTTCAGTTGAGGTAAGACGAGAGTGGCTTAGATGGACTACTTTCAATTTAAATAATCTAATTTAGCAAACTTCTAAGAATAGCTGTCGTGTCTGCTTTGTCTCATATTAGAGTTGTTTGCTGGTGTTTCTCTCCCTCCGCTGTGAGATTAGCTGTGTAGAAACCAAAACATTTTGCGCAAATGTTTGCGTACATCAGCACAGTGGTATCTGCCCAGTCCAGGTTCCTGTCCGTAGCAGAAAAACAACCTGCCTTGTCCTGTTTTGGCCTCATTCTCATTTGGCACGGCGGACGAAAATGCTGTGCCGATGGTGGAGGTTTCACATGGGCGCCGGCTGTTCCTGGCCGTTCCCCATCTGCCCCCTAGCTAAGGGCCCTGGGGAACTCCCCTAGATGAAAGGGGTACTTACCCCCCACCACCATCAAAGACAATGATCCGCCCCACCCTCCCTCGACCCAGCAAGGGCATCTAATAAAGGCCAAAAGGTTTATGATCAGAGGCGACAAAGCCTCAACGTTGGCAGTTCCCCTTAAATGCTTCAGTCTGCTGGCCTCGTGAGGACAGTCCCTCTTAACCGATTCTGGCAACTTCTGCTGTTCCCCATAATCCCGTTCACCTGGACGCAGAAGGTCAAAGAGCCAAAGTCATGACTGCAGGCTCGAGAATGAATGTCCGTCCTGTTTTCTTTTCCCCATACGGAGCCGCACTCCAGGCATCGGCCGGCAACAGCGGCAGATGCTCGCCCCTCCTCTGAGCGCGGAGATCGCCATGGCAACCCCGCGCACCACATGCCACAGACGTGCGTGTTTTTACGTGTCCAAGCGCTGGGAAAGGCGGCGATAACAAAGAGACGGCGAGGAGGAGGAGAAGTGGGGGTTGGCTGGGGGCACTTTGTTAAGTGGCAGCAGCTGGCTGTGTTTCCTCCATCTGTAGCGGGGGCCCCTGGCGATGGGCCGCAGTCGTGGGCCACCATACATCAGACTGTGTTGGAACTATTGCCCAACTGCCGCTGCTGGTTGTTGTTACTCTTCTCCTAAACCAGTGTTTCCCAATTCTGTCCTCCGGGATCTGCAGTCAGTCCACACTTTTGCTCCCTGCCAGCTTCCCCGACCTAATGGATACACTCGATAGCCACAGCTAATGCCTGTAGGCATAGCCTAACGGACACGAGTCACATCTACTGCTAATGCCTGGAGCGTATGCTAATGGCTACGCTCCTCGTCTGCTGCAAACAGTTATAGGTGTAGCTTAATGGACACATTTGGCTTCCACTACTAATGCCCGTAGGTGCAGCGTAATGGACAGATTCTCCCGCTAAGGTCTGTAGGTGCTAGATGCTAACATGGCACCACCCGGGGAATTCACTGGACAGCAGCAGTGGCTGTCAGAGGTCAGTCCTGTTTTTCTGCAAACGAAACACCTGCTTAATAACCGTTTGTTTTACTGCCAATAGTTTTTTGTTGTTGTTTTCAGTTTTTTTTTTTTCTTTTTTCTAGTTACAAATTATTAGTTTCTGTCAGCTGCTTTCTGCCATTTAGAGATATAGTAAATCACATTATTTTTTCCGACACGGATTTCACGGCGCCGTATGTGTTGGGGGGAGGTGGGGGGGGACAAAAAAAGATCAAAGTAGTTTGACAGTCACCTCTGAGCGCCAGAACAAGGGCTTCGCTCATTTGTAGAAAATCAGATTTGCACAGTCTGGCCTCGCGGACGGATGCAGCGATTTCTTCCCGGCTTCTCCTCCAAGATGAAAGTTGTCTCCTTTTTTTTTTTAAGTCAGGTTTATTTCTTTAATGAAAACTGCAGAAAGTGGTAGCGTGAGTCTGCTTGTCTGCTGTATTTGCAGAGTTTCTCTTTCCCATCTTCTCCATCTTCGCCACTCCGGCATTTAATGAATAACAAACGTGAACGCGGGATAAAGCTTGCGCCAACACATCCTGTCTCATTTTTGTCGTTTTCCATTCCTCCTTTTCTCTTTCTCTTCCACCCTATTATGACTGAATGGTGTTCTTGGCAGGGAGCTGGGTGTTCCTGAATTAAGCTGTACCTTTTCTTTGCCCTTGCGCCCACGGCCCTTTCCCATTCCAGCAGGATTATTCCAGCCCGGTGCTGGAAACAACCTCAGACGAGCTCCAACACAAACGTTTCTCTACATGTTGTGCAGCTGCCGGTATAGTCTGTCCTGGTGCAGCGTCTTGTCATCTTCTCACGTCTCTCCCTGAAATGATCTGCATGCTGCCTTCCAGATGTGTATTGTTCTGCTTTTTTTGTTCCGGATGTCAGCTTTTGTGTTTAAGTTCTTTATAGCCCATTTGGGGGCTTCTCTCCTTTTGGGGAAGAGCTCTGGATTAAAGTAAGATGTTCACTTTGTTCAGCAGCCAGCTTCTCAATTTTACCAAGCCTGTCTTCATAGTCTGACTGAAGGCTGCCGGTCGGAGATCCTGGAGGACGATGCTGTTGTACCCTAACATCAGTTGCATCTAGCAGCTGTTTAGATGGCTAGAGACAGATTAAAAAGCACCGGCTAAGCAGCTCAACACAGAATTGAGCTCGATCTTTTCAGAGATTTCCCGAGTAGCACTAGCAAAGCTTAACCCTCTATTTCCTTTCTGGGGGGGCAGCATATCGCCCCCCTCATCTTGTCTGTTAACCCCGGTCTGAGTTGTACGCACACGCTGGCACTGTAGATAAGAGGAACGTAAACAGAGCAAATGCGCACTTCGGCGCCTTGCAGTTCGTTTTCTCATGCAGCCAGGCTACAAGAGGGGGAAAAAATTCCATTGTTAGAGTTCAAGCCGCATTCGAGAAGCTGCTTTGTGTTTTTTGAGTTATTGAGATATATACATATTTTTTTTTTTATCCTGCATAAATATTTTCCTTTTTCTTTTGCAGAAGTCTGTTCTTCTCTTCAAATAATTGGCAACTGTGGTAGTTTCCACCCCCCACCCCCCTTTCTTTTAAATGATGAATGGTTGGCGGCATATGAAAAGCGAGTTGGGGGATGGGATGGGGGGGGGGGCTGAGCCTGGCGCACAGCCAGTATTCCTGGTGACAGCACAGGCAGGGTCAGAGGTTACCTGTGAGGTGTCTACATGGACATCAGTGCGGTTTTCATCGCTGTCGGCAGTTTATTTTATTTATTGTTTTTTTTTTGTCCTTTCAGAACAACAGCAGGCTGAAGCAGATGGAGAAGGAGTTCAGCCTGAAGCTGTCTAAATCAGCCCAGGTATTCTTTTATTAAGGGTCCAAAGCACGAAGTGCTATGGAACCTTATTGATTTTTATTATTATTTTTATTAATTTATGCCCCCCCAAGGATATTATCTGAAACTCCTGGAAAAACTTCAGAGGGAACCTCTCTTGCATTATGATTGTTATGTACTTCTGTAGCAGGTCAAATTTTCCATATATCTGGGATTTTACATGTTTCTAGCTTATGAACTGTGAAATTCTTGCTGAAGCATTGCAGTCTGGGTTTCTATCTTAACTGGGGCTTGAACCCACACCAGTCGCACTTCCGGACAGTTACTTCTCATGCGTCTACACGTATGACCCAGCTTGGCACAGATTTACAGCTGATCTCCATTATGACAGATAGTCATCCTCTCCAGTGCCGTCACTACATCAGATAATCACTATCATCAGTGTCATTTATTTTCTCTTCTAGTAAATATAACATATATAGCTGATAAAAGTGGTTCTATAAAATGATCCCAGTCGGCCCCCTTTCCATTTCAGTGTTTGCCACCAGCTCTGTCACACTTCCCTGCACAGGTGGTCACAGACCTACAGACCAGTGTGCATGCAGCTCGGGAGGAGAGTCGACAGCTTCGCCAGGAGGCAGAGCAGCTTCGCCAGGAGGCGGAGTCACGCTGGGAGGTAGAGAGGCAGATGCTCACCCGCAATGCAGACATCAACAGCAAGGTGAGGATACATTGTTACAATTTTGTTTAAGCCATTTTCATTCCTCCAGACAACTCTGGGAAGTTTGTGGTATGCAGTGGGTTATCTCTAAGCCAAATTAAAACATTCTGAATGTAAATCTACGGTTTTGGAAAAACAAATCAGTTAAAAGCTGTTTTCTCTGTGTCCTGGCCATGATGCCAATGAGTATAATAAGAATGAATGCCGGCATTATGCGCCTACATGGGCTGTTTCTGGGCTGGTTTCTGTCTGCAGTCTAAACTTGTGATCTCCATGGCACAAGATCACACAGTTTCGGCCAGAATCCCCTCCAATCCAGGTCTAAGGATGCCAGCTTGAACAGCGTTTAGTTTCATTTTTGCAGAGGAAATGCCACTAAATGTCTCATTTTCACCTCATTTCGGGAACCCGCCGCTGTTCGCCTGTGGCCTGCCCACCAATGCCCACCCCCCCCCCCAGCCCTCTACTTTTAGGATCCACACCCTCGTCACAGTCGACTCTGAATCTGGGTTGGCCTGCTGAATGGCCGACCTGTTTATGTCAGGCTGACGCGTACGGGAAGCAGCCAGGGTGACATGGCGTTACTCTTTGGTCTGCAGGAGCGACTTTGTTACACGCTTACATCAAAGACACGTTATGAAAGCTGAAGGATGAAAGACAGAGGGGAAGACATCAAAGCCGGCCGCGTTCGCCGCCGTATTTCAGCGCACTCGTCCCTCCTGCACTGTTTATATCGGATTTCCCTCTCGCCTGTTTACTAAGGTTAAACTGTACTGCAATTGTTCCCCACCTAAAGTACCCCGACAAATTGATTAACGCCGTTCTGCTTGCCCACTTTGATTGTTTTAACCCCAGAGTCGCCCCCCCCCCCCCCCTCCTCTCACTGAGCTATGTGTGGCCCCCAGCGCTGCCACTGTTACCAAGGAGTTGTTTACATACATGCCTTATTTTTAAACTTTCGCTCCCATCTCCTCAAAAGCTGCTCTGGCTGCAACGGGAACTCTTCCGTTTTTTTTTTTTTAAACACAGGCGTATTTTGTTCTAATTTCCGACATCAAAGTGCCCGAGCGAATTTCGCCAGATGTTTTACTTTCCCTCCGTTCCAAAACGCCGGAGCGATAACGGTGGCCGGCCGCCTCGGACTCCGGAAGCCAGCAGACGGTCTTTTGTTATGGATCGCTGTTAGCAGGATGCCTATTGGAAAACAATTAGCTGGCCCTCCCCCTGCCAAATTAAGAGAGCTCTTTGTCCTGGCAGAGTGACCATCCTGTCCCAGACGTGGGTTCCCGTTACACTGCGCTCCCATAATCCCTTTGGTGTATTTATTATGACCTCATTGCAGTATGGGGACATTGCTAGACATTGGGGTCAAGCAGCAGTGCTCGAAAGTGCAGGGCCTTTTTTGATAAATTGGGTATTTTTATACTTGTGCTTCTGTACCTGTGGAGATGGCAAAATAAAGTCTCAATTCATTCAATAGGTTAAGAGGATGGTTGGAATTAAGAATCACTTCCTATATTATAAACCGCTTTTGCTGCCGTTGGTTCATGTCAGAATCGATGTTTTGAGCGATGACAGAAATCGGGTGGGAGGGAGGGTGCATAACCATCAGCTGGGGGAGGGAGTGACAGACCAGTCAATTATTTGGATAAAATCATCATAGACATAGTTTGATTTCCTCTGGATGGGAATATAATCGGCAACTAAAAAGTTCATTTCAGTTTCCAGAATGTTCTCTCATTGTAACATGGCTCGCTCTCCGCCTTTGATTTATGTTCCATAAATCGGGAGAAAATCAAGTTGTTTTTCCCATGTTACGCGCAAATTTAAGATCACATCGAGGGAGCAAGGAAAACAGAGCCAAATGACAGTGTAATTAATGCTTCTTTACCAGGCTGGCATGACGTAAGGCAAAGCCGTACGCTGCAGCGATAAATCACCCTGTCAGGTCACTCGCCAAGCATCAGGCGTCAGCAGCAATAATTGAAGGATTGAGATCGCCATGGAGGGGAGCAAAAAAATATTCATTTTCATTTCCCCCCTCACACACATTGGGCCTGCGGGAGTCTGGGGCTTTTTGGCGGTTTGGTGTGGTGTCAGCCTGTATCCCACACAGGCTCTGGGGTCCTGGGTTAGAAGGTTTGACTTCGTCTTACTCCTTACCAGCGATAGTTAAAGGGATCCCTTTAATCTGCCGTTTTAACGTTTGTAAATCTTTCTGCATGGTGCTGTAAATAGAGATCCACATCAAGAGCTTCTAGTACTAACCAGACAAAGCTTTTACTTACCCAGAGTGCATTGCTCCGCTGATCTTCACACAAGGACCACCCAGGAAATAAGTCCAGGGTTTCGTCTTTGAAGGTGTGCATGCGGCGAGTGGGTGGGATGGTGTATGTGTGTGTGCGTGTGGGTTATGTGTATATTACATTGTGGAGGGCAAATATCCCCACAGTGTGATAAAAACCTTTTATTTTGACAGCGCGAGGGGCTTTTTTTTGTACCCACAAGGGGACACTCAATTTCATAAAAATCTGTGAATGCAATCGAAAAAACTAAAAATGCCAAAAGTCTTGTATTCTGTTTGGTTACTTAAGGTTAAGGCTGAGTAGGGTTAAGGTTGTCATTTTTAGGATTAGGGTTTTTCCCCATAGAAATGAATGGAGAGTCCCCACAAAGATATGAATACAAGTGTGTGTGTATGTGTGGGTTTGCAAAGATCACGTTTGGGGGCCAAAATGTCCCCAAAATGCGGTAAAACCTGAAACTTCCTTACTTTTGGGGACACTTCTTCAGGTCCCCATTTGGATAACCTCAATTTTATAAAAATCTATGAATGCAACCAAAAAAGTAAAAATGCTAAAACTCTTGTATTTTGCTTGGTTACTTATGGTTAAGGTTAGGGCTGGGTAGGGGTTAAGGGTGTCGTGATTGGAATTAGGGATTTTCCCATAGAAATGAATGGAAGGTCCCCATTTAGATAGGAAGACCAACTTGTGTTTTGTGTGTGTGTGTGTGTGTTTGTGTGTTGTAATAATCGGAGCCACTGTTTACGGGACATGAAGACTATCACCTCCCAACATCTGCAGCAGCTTTGTTACTTCCTCCACTAAAAAGTCAGATCAACAGATGAGTGGGTGACTGGCGATAGCGTCCTGTGGAGGTGGAGTGGGTCAGACCGCCCTCAAAGAGCGATAATTCAGAACGATGCTGTATGGGCTGCTGTCTCATCTCCATACGGTCCCAAACCACACTGCTGCTACTACCGTGTCATTTAATTTACTCCTATTTAACTTTCCACTGTATTGTTGCAGTGGTATCACTTAGAGATTAATGGTTCCTCTCTGTCCATCTCTCATTGTCTCTGTGCAGGTTCTTCAGGAGAAGGTGGAGAACTTGCAGAGGCAGGTTCACACTGCCGAGAAGCAGTTAATAAGCAAGGAGCTGGAGAGCCAGCTGCAGGTATTTCCTGCTCGCCGCCGCTGCCTCGTGGCATTTGAGTGTTTCTCTGTGGTTCAGCAAGCCGTGGTAACAGTGTTGTTTGGGGTTTATCTGATGTCAGGTCGACCCTGTTTTTTGTCACGACACTTTCTGCTGTCCTGTGACCCTGCTGATTATTCTCCCTGATGCCACCTGTCCGTCACTGAACTGACAGTTCAGCCGCTCAGATTTTCGGTTTGGAGGAGACGGGGTTTACTTGTTCTCCCCCTGCTGAATTTACAGTGTTTATTCATTAACTGGGACTCTGTCCTTTACAGATTTGTCACCCATTGATGTGACAGTGACTGTGTAGCAAAATGTAATTTTGTCAAACTTCTCCTGGTACCCAGTTTGTATATGGTTTGGAATTGAAAGCGTTATTTTTACCTGCCCGTCTGGTGTGCAGTTTGAGACATGGAGCCAAGCACCCATCAGGTCCTTGTCATGCCAACCCCCCCCCCCCATGCTATCTCCCCTCCCACGTCGGCCTCCATCAGGCTGCTTGCAATGCAACGGCAGTTTAGTCTCAGTTATCGAAAGCATCACAGCCCCATTTTCGGCTGTCAGACCCATCAGTGCTCGACGCATCCAAACACGACGTCTGTATTTGGCTGAGAAAGAAGCAAACTTATCTGAAGGAGGGAACAAATCTTAAGGAGGAACTGATTTAATCTCGAGATGTAGAAGCTTTATTTCATGTCGCTTTTTTTTTTTTTGGTGACACCTTTTGGGGAGTTTACATGCCATTGCATCACGTTAAAAGCGACAAGGTCCGTGGGCGGAGCTGTTTATGGCGGGGTGCTGTACAGAGGGATGGGTAGGCCTAGACCAGCCAGAACCTCTTAGCATCCGTCACCAGAGACATCTGTGTGACAGGCACCTTAAATAACCCGGGTTTGCTGCCAACGGAGGAAGAGGCGCTGTGAGACAGCGGTGTTTGGTACCAAGGCCATCAGCTGAATCGGCACAGCGTAGAACCCGGGAGCATTGGCCTGCATCGCCGTGGAAACAGCTCTACGCTGCAATACCTGAGAAAGATCCGATCCAGAAATACAGGAAAGATCTGATGTTTACCATTCTACTCCTTGGGTGGCAATACTCTTACACACAAACTGCCCCCCCCCCCCCAGCGTATAATTCCTAAAAATGTCTCACACTTAGCCTTACCATGCCCAGTACTCATACAGGATAAAACATCACAAGAAGCCCCCCAGGAAAATGGCAGGGAAGCAGAGCAGGGACAGTGAAAGTCCACCTGCCCTGTCACCTCAGCCCCAAGGAATTACAGATAGGGCACGACTTCTGCATAAATCCACAACCAGGGCAATTATTTTAGGAAGGGTGGCCATCTTTGCCATCCTCAGTATCAACCCAGCCCCCCCAAAAAAAAAAAAAAACTGTCATAAATAAAAAGTTAGTCTGTTCAAAACATCCGGCCCCCAGTGCTGGCTGTCTGCAGCAGTGACACATGGTGAAGTTCCAGCCAGCTGAAGAACACCAGGAGTGGACAGCCAGGAAGTGAGCATCCATTGGCGACGGTTGATCTTCACACCCCCCCATGTGTGCGACATGGGGGTGTTCCTGACTGGCGCCTCGACCGCTGTAATCAGCCAGCAGACAGGGCCTCTCCCCCACACGTCGGCCTGAGCCTCAGCATGCCGCATATGTCTGCCCCCCCTCAGGTCACTCAGGTTCGCCAGGATTGTGAGCTCAAGATCAAGGGGCTGATGCCAGCGTTGCTGCGACGGGAGCTGGAGGACACCATCGCCTCACTGCGCTCGCAGGTCAGTGGGCTCCTCACCTGCGTGGTACTGGAGTCGAAATCCCATATTCCGTGGTGTAATGTCTGGATGGTATGAAAATTTTGATATCGCCAAGGTCTCTATTTACATATTATAGTTACATATGACCCAAGCCGCCATTAATGCACCAGAAATTCTCCATCATTAAGAACATAAGCCAGTCGTTAGGTAGATATTGCCTGCTGCTGATCCTAATAGCCAGTCTTTGCGTGCAGTGTGAGTCAAATGTGCAGTAAGCATGGTATCAGCAGGAAAATGCACTACAAACAGTGCTTTATATGTTTTGAAATGTACAGCAATGAAATGTAAATATGTATTTGCTTTATTAATTCAGCTTTAGCTGCCTCCTGACATTCAACAGCATTATAAGTAAAACCTGACTTATTAGGTGTTTACTGATTATTATCCCTGACTTGGGTACCAGCACATTTAAGCTTTGAGCTGT
Organism: Isichthys henryi; assembly: GCA_026776945.1. Taxonomy (NCBI): domain Eukaryota; kingdom Metazoa; phylum Chordata; class Actinopteri; order Osteoglossiformes; family Mormyridae; genus Isichthys; species Isichthys henryi. The sequence continues at coordinate 3,249,949 of JAODJX010000048.1, read as the reverse complement.
TTCACATTAACATTAGTGATGCATGTATTGCATGTGTATCTGAGACTGACCAATCAGCACACAGCAAGAACTCGGGGCTTAAGTGAAATCCATCCATCCATCCATCCATTTTCCAAACCGCTTATCCCTACTGGGTCGCGGGGGGTCCGGAGCCCATCCCGGAAGC
>JAODJX010000048.1:3235507-3249646 GCA_026776945.1 Isichthys henryi | reverse complement strand
CAATTTAGCAACTCCAATTAGCCTCAGCATGTTTTTGGACTGTGGGGGGAAACCGGAGTACCTGGAGGAAACCCCACTTAAGTGAAATCCAGGTCTGTTTAATTGAAATAGTACTTTAAAAAATCACTCATAGTGTCTGGCTTGACATGGATTATCTGGTCCTCCCTAGTAAGTAAAATTAATTAAAATTATAGATTATAATCACGCATTTATTTCAGAGTTGGGTAATTCAGGTACAGAAGGTACAAATCTAGACCAAGATTTTGTTTCAACCAATCAGTTGAGTTCTCTGTGACTGACTCTTTATGCTCAACTGGTTAGTTGAAACCAATTCTTGGTCTGGACTTTTACTTTCTGGACCTGAACCAGCCACCCCTGATAGTGCAAATCAAAGTGTGCCATTAGAGAAAATGAATTGACACCTTTCGGGGATTGTAGGTGCTGTGGTCCACGCTGTAAATAAGCCATATACGGTTGTACTTTCTAATGCTTGTGTGACAATGAGCTAGTAGAATAATCAGCGAATGAACGGCAGGTTTGTTTTCTCTCTGCCAAGATTGATTCAGTGCAGCTCATCTGTCACCGACATGGACTTTATTTAGCCATCCTGACAGTTGCCCCAAGGTACATTACTAAGGGTTTACAGGCCATTGTCTTTTGTCCAAGGATGACATTCCAGGACCCCCAGTACACATCCCCATGCTCTCCGTCAGCGATCCCCACTGTTTTCATCTGCTGTATTTTAACATACGTAGTTGTAACGGCCAATTCTGTCCTGGAGTTTTTATCATTTCGCGTACCATGATCTTTTTTTTAAGCCTGCAGTTATTTCGAACATTTGACCACAGTTAAATCTCCACATTCCCTGAAGCAGTACTTTACAGTAAGTAACTGTAGAGCTTAGCTGAGGTTTCTGGAAGAACGTCCATCAGAACAATGAACATTCTGTCATTGCACCAACCTGTGAATGTGGCCATATGTCCTGCTCACTGAGATCTCTACCCACAGCATCTACTAACAAGAAAATATCATGTTATTGAATGTCACTTTGGTCTATAGAACAGAATGTAGTTGGAACTTGGGCTAAAACTGCTGTGGATTTAATAGGTTTGCTTCTAACTTGGAAGTAATTGGTCTCCTTTTGCCTCTCTGGGACCACCTATCTAAACAAAATGGTAAGACAATTATAAGAAGTATCATCATTCAGGAATGGTAAATTGTTTAAGGATATATTAGCTGAATGTCAAACCTGCCCTTGGCAACACTGTATGTGATGCTGATGGTACACATAACCCTGGTTTCCTCTCCTGCATTTTCGAACCAAGCGATTCCAGCGCGAAGTGACAGACTTCACATCTGCACACCACCCTACAGAACTCTTTCTGAATGAGCTCCCTCAGTACTGCCCCCCCTGCAGACCTGGGAGGTGGATTGTCAGCACTTTCTCTGTTCTGCAGGTGGGATTCCTTCAGAAGAGAGCGACACTGCAGCAGCAGGAGCTGGAAGCGTACCGCAGCAGGAGGTGAGAGCAGGCGACGACCGGAGAAAGCCACCAATCACAAGCCGAGCTAGGGAGCCCGATGGGGCGGAGTCAACACGTGCAGACACACCCACACACGCAGCTCAGTCAGGCCACATGAAACCCCCCAGGCAAAAATTACTCGCATACTTCTGTGAAATTATTAATATTAACGTTACTGAATGGTTTTGGGCAGTTACGGTGCAGTATGGAGATAATAAATTTTACAGTATTACAATAGTGAATTTTTCCAAAGAAGATAGAAAATGTGTTTTTGAATGAGGGTAACATAATAGTAATGAGTTATTTCAGAGTTAATTGGTTCAAATTTAATCTAAAAGAACACTGCAGATACTGCTTGCTCTGCCTCTATGGAGCAGCTGCCGCTGGTTTGACTGCTGATTAAAAACACTTGTCTCTTCACATGGTTCCACAAGCATGCAGACGTCATTCACACACCTGGGGCCTGTACTACGAAGTATGATTATTGGCTTATCAGGGTAACTTTGCGAGTAACTTGATGACATGTAGTGTAACTTCATGATTAACCCGTACTACAAAAGGTGGTTAGGTTTAACTCAAGCAGGTTATGTTCTTGGTTTCTGCATAAGTCAGCCCTATATGAGCACCTCCCCTCCAACTAGAATTTCTCCGAAGACAATGCCGACGTACCTGGATGATCCATACGACACTGGCACACGAATTGTGAATGGCTCGCTCCGCAGGGCGAGGGTTTTTAGAGACTGCCAGAATCCGCTGGCATACCTGGACGATATTCTCCATGAAAGGCAATTTGTTACCTTTGTCAGCTGGTCAGTCCAGAGGTCTCTAATTCCACTCGCTGTAGCAATGCCCTCATGATCGAGCAGACTGTATGCTTTGTGCTGCGATATTTTGCCAGTGGCCAGTTTATATATTCCATCGGTGATGCTGAACATCTGAGCAAGAATACTGTTTGCCGTGCGGTTCGCAAATTGGTGCTTGCTCTGTCTAAATTGTCGGATGCATTTGTGGTTTTCCCTGGTCATTTAAGTGCTCTGCGGAATAAAAAAGGGTTTCATGCAATCGCAGGTAAATCGCAGCATTAAAATATTATATTTTCATAGGCAAATTGCTCTTACTGAACACAATTTCTCATAGGATTCCCAAGGGTCATAGGAATCCTCGATTGCACACACATCCCAATCAGTGCACCCCTGGGAGAGCATGAGGGCGATTATGTGAATTGCAAATCTTTTCACAACATAAATGTACAGGTATTTTTCTCATAATATGCTTTTAGATCTGATATATGGGCTAGTGACATGTTTATAGTTATAGATGAGGCAACATGTCTACCTTAGGTTCACCTTCTCTTCACTTACTGGAGTCACATTAGGTGGTGGGTTGGAATTCGTTGGCTTCTTCTGTAACACATATTTATGACTGATCTACTATTTTGATAGTATTGCACTTTAAGGAAAAATTTGACAGGTTCCTAGTCATTTTTTCACTACACATAAGCTTCTGTTTTGTCCTGTTGTAAATCATTTGTTTGTTAAACAATGGCTCACCTTTATTAAGTGTAATTTGAACAGACACCATCTTCTTATTAGCTGTAAAACATAGGAACATGCTATTAAGTGGAGGCTAGACACAACAAATCTTTCGTAATGAGTAGAAATATAAATACATAGCTTCCAATACTATTGCATCTGAGATCGGAACAGTTAACTTATTGTTAACATTAGGTTTACATTATGAGTAACATCACAGTAATGGAACTTTAGGGAGCATTACATTACTTAACAGCAAATAGGGTTACTTCTGAATTGTCACATCTGTGAGCCTCTCTATTTATTAACAGTATTTCAAATCTTTTCAGACAACACTTCATAGTCTAATACTTGATTGTGAGATATTTTAGACCACATTTTTTGACCATGAAAATGTACTTGTGCATTTACTCGGTCGGCAATACGTTGCCAGCAAGCCTGCCTGCTTTTCTTGGCTGCAGTGGTATTGGACCTTCTTTGCAGTGTTGATTTAAACTCCTCATAACCCTGCATAATTAGCATGCAGTCTTCCTCTGTGAAATACGGAGATCGCCTCATGACCCAAACGGTGACTTGCACCGTCGAACGCACACCATTAATGTAAACGCACACAAACTCCAATGCAGTTAACAGCGGTGTAACAAATCAACTTTTCATCTGCCGTCGTAGTGCTGATTAGCACCAACTGAGACAACCTGTTTTTTTTTTTCAACCCTGCGTTCGCAAATTGACTCCGGGTTAAATCTGATTTGGTTAAAAAACTCCCTTCGTAGTACAGGCCCCTGGTGTCTTCCCACAATCTCTGACATTTGCGTGTCAGTGGACCCTCCTAAGACAGTGATAATCCGCACCCTGTTCAGAGAGTTAGTTGCCATTGGCAACATGCAGCAGGTCCACACACCTGAAGAGGTTTCCACCTGGGCTGGGAGGGTCACGCATAGCCTCGTCTCTGCCGGTCGCCACCATCCAGCAGGTCTGAAACTGCTCCCTTTGCTTGGAAAACAGTGTTACGTTGTTGCGCCGGCTGTAGGCCGATACTCGCACCCCGCCCCCTGACTGACACCCCATTATGTGTCTTTGTTGGTTTATGGACCGTGCTGACATCGGACAGCTGAAAGACCCCCCACCCCCAACCCTCCAGCACACTGGGGTCTTTGTTGTCATTCTTCACTCATGGATCCAGTTCAAGATCATCAGCATGTGGGTCCTTCTCTGCATGTTGGCTAAGAAATTAAAATCTTCAGCCACATGACAGGCTGTATTCATCCCGGCAAGATTAATCTAAGCACGTAGATACCTGATGTCACTCTGTGAGATTTTCTATAACGTTTTTATCCAAAGGGAGTTCCAGGATTGTCCATTAGTGCTTGGCGTGTTAGTGAAGTATCCAGGTTAAGTGCTGTCTTCGGGGTTATCGCAACAGTGCTTGGGATCCGTACCTGTGCCTCCCATGTTTTTTTCTGTTTCAGGTGGCATGGTGGTGCAGTGGTTAGCACTGTTGCCTCACACCTCTGTGTGTGGAGTTTGCATCTTCTCCCCATGTCGTCATGGGGTTTCCTCCAGGTACTCTGGTTTCCCCCCACAGTCCAAAGACATGCTGAGGCTAATTGGACTTGCTGAATTGCTCGTAGGTGTGCATGTGTGAGTGAATGGTGTGTGAGTGTGCCCTGCGATGGGCTGGCACCCCATCCTGGGTTGTTCCCTGCCTCGTGCCCATTGCTTCCAGGATAGGCTTCGTGACCCAGAAGGATAAGTGGTTTGGAAAATGGATGGATGGTGGTCAATTGGTTGTTATGGTGTTTCTGTTTTCCTGCCACACTCAGGTGACCCAGGCACATCAGCACCTTCAGCTTGTTTGGACATGAAGGATCGAATCCTCCAGAGATACGGGGAGGGTCTGTCATGGAGATCTGGCCCAGGGTATCCCTCGCTGTGTCTGCTGATGATGTCATCATTATTGGCTGTCTCCATATTTAGTCACAGTGTAATTTATGTTTAAAACGTAATTAATTTTACTTTACTGTAATCGTCTTCCACTACTTTGTATTTGTTGTATTGTTGTCATTTGGTACTGATATGACCTATGACCTTTTATAAAAAATAATTGTATAAAAAGTTTCCATGAATGCATTTTTGGCATTTTATTAAACTATTGTAATATATTTACTTGAATTGGTTTTTTTTCCCCCCTATCGTAACATTCCACATACATATATGCATATTCCACTGCTAAATGTTTTGCTTTTATGTCACTAGAATTTGTATCAATGAACAAATATAGGATGTGGAGGCTGTCAGCAGTGGGGGGTTAACGAAGATCAAAGCTGAACAATCACTTATTTAGGTGCGTTGTTGAATAAACAAAGCTGACCAATCAGGAATTAGGTGCACCGTTGGATGGATGTGTGCAGATAAGTCTTAACATTATTTTTTTGATGGTTTTCTAGTCTTTTTATATGATACTGCACATTTTCTCCCAGAAATCAGGTCTGCCTGCTACTGGTTTTCACCTAGTTGCTTCCTGGGAGCAATGCTGGTTAGTCCGGCCTGTCTCCCCACATGTGACCCAACAGCAGCGAGCTGGTAGGTGTGTAAATCAACCTGCATGAAGCGAAGCAGGGGGTGAAAAGGTCGGAGCAGGAAATTTCCCCCGTCTAACCTCCCCTTTCATGTGGCGTCTGATCACTGCTGATTGATCAGCTCATATGTGCTTTATACAAACCGCTGGTCGTTCAGGCAGGCAGAGGCTGTCTGCCCGGCTTTACATCTGCTAACCCCCATTTTATTATTTATGTACTTTCTGACTGCGTGTCCCCAGGTCGCCTGGCTCTCCCTCAGCCCCCATCCCAGTGACCTTTCCCACTTCTTGTATTCCCCTGTGGAGGGAGTTCCCCATATACTACGGAATAGCAAATAATATTTGGACCCCCGTTCTCCAGATGTGAGTCCAGAGCAAGGGATGGTTGTTTTAAGTTAATTCGGCTCAATAACCAGTTGTCTATATGAACCTGTATAATCGATGTCACCATGAATGAAGAATGGAATTGGATAATAAATTGGGAGGGTCCATTTGAAGCACACCGCACCTCGCAGATGACAGACACCTTCCTCCTCTTTCTGTGGTGTTTAGACGCTGTAAGCGGATGCCCCAAGGCGAGTGATGGGTGGGACAAGCCATTGATATTTGCATTTTACTGACAGAAGTCAGGCTTTGCGAGAATGATAAACATTCACTAATCTGAAAAAAACAATGCAAAAAGGGACCATCAGCCTACAAGGTAAATATCAGTGACTCCACCCACTCTGCATGTGGAATAAACGCAGGCAATAAGGCCACAGCGACTTCAGTCGCTCACCCGCCCACAGATGTCCTTTGAAATTCAGTTTTAACCGGTTTATGTTACTTCCTTTGCTCCTTTGGCCAAAATTAACGAAATACCCCTACCCAGCCGTAACGGGTTGATGAGCTGTGTAGCTTCTTTTTTTAAGGGTGTTATCCACCATGTCCAACTTCAAAGCACATTTTAGCGGCACGCTTTAATTGTGTGGTCACCCCGCTGTGTGCGTGGCGACTGCTTCTGCTGACAGGCCGCTTTCCCATCTCCCGTGTCATCGCATCCCCCCCCCCCCCCCATCAAGCTTCCTGTGACTCTCTAATGGTGCTTGTCTGTGCCAGCGGTCACTCCGACTTCAGGTCTGCCTCTTATTCTCTTAACTGTTTACGAAAACATGAAACCAGATCAATTTAGCCTCTCCCTTTTATTTACCTCCGTCCTGTCTGGCCCTACAATGGACATTCACACTCAGCTTGGTCTTTCTTGATAACTGTCATAAGCTCAGCACCCCCCCTCCCCCCCCGGGTATCATGTTCTATTGTTCTCCACAAATTCTTTGGTCTGGCTTGAGATAAAGGGATAATGACTTCAAAGGGCCGCACTAGGAGTCTGACCCCAAGCTGAAAACCGACAGGGACAATGTAGTAATGGAGAGCAGTTACTGATCACAGGCTCTGCTCAAAGAGAAGTGTGGCCACACTTACCGATGCACTTACTCTTTATTGGTTTTTATGGTGCGGGCCATAGGCTTGATGGGCAAAAAGCCCTGGTGATGTATGGCTCTAGTGTGTGTCGAGACCCAGTGAAGCTCATGCAAATTGTTCTGTGCAGTACGACGAGCTACTCGATGCACATGTTTCATGAATGACGCGAAGATTAACGTCGGTCCAGCCAAGCAGATGGCGCAAACTAGGGATAGATGTCCTGCAGAAGTGTGAATTGGGTCCGTCGCTGTGTTGAAGCCCCACTGGCCTGTCAGTAACCCTGTCGTTATGAGGGGGTCACAAACAGGCCCCCGATTATGACAGGCCACCTTGCTCCCTTCCTCTGCACCATCCTGTGTGATGCTTCTTGAAAGTCTCCTGTGAACCCGAGGGGCACGCATGGGTCAGGAAGAAGATTAGCCAACCTTAGGTAAAGGTGTTTATATAGACCAAAGTGCATCATTGTATGATGTGGTTTTTGTTCTATACATTTTTTTCCTCTTAAGGATTTGTTATGGTGTTGTTATGTCCGACTAGAATCGAGACTGATGTTGTACAATGAACAGACGGGACGATTGCAATAGGCATTAAGCTCCTTAACCAACATGCCACTCGCTGTGCCATCTTCCACAAGGTCACCGAGCCGCACCCTGCTTTGTGGTGCTGTGCCACTCCAGCCTGCTCAGAAGCATCTGTACTCCATAGATGGTTTATATGAGAAGTGAGGCCACTGTATCAGGCTGGATATACTCCTGTACAATTAGAAAAAGAAACAGTGGCCTCCGGTTACATCTAGTGAAATATGCTTTTTTATGATAATGAATGATGTTTTGTCTTATGTCTAATTTCAGTAAAATGTTAAGGGTGTTATATTTGCATTACGTTGTGGGGACTAAATGTCACCACCCACAGTGTAATATATACCTGTCATTTTGACATTGTGGGGACTATTTTTTAAAATTCAATTTAATAGAAATCTGTCACTGCAATCAACTAAAAATGCCAAATTGTTGGGACTAGGGCTTTTCCCATAGAAATTAAATGAATGAATCGTCCCCCCAAAGATATGAATACAAGTGTGTGTGTGTGTGTGTGTGTGTGTGTAAATATATCTATATAAGTTCACACGTTTATATATATAAACGTTGGCTCCTTATTTCTGGCTGAACAGGACTAGTCTTACCTAAAGGACACACTGTACAAATTTATTTGTATATATGCGGACTTTTTCTATACACAAGTCATGTATTTCATTCAATTAAAAATGTTTTTTGTTGCTTTCCACAGAATAAAACCGTCTCGTTTCTGCGTGAAAGTATTTATTTCGTTGTGTCCTGGGCCCTTAATTTACGCTTTAACATCAAGGAGTCATTTCCTTTGAAGTATCATGTCGCAAGATCACCGTCTCATCCACCCTTAGATCTTTACAATTAATTTATTTAGTATGAAAAATGCAGCACGCCGTCTTGGTTATTTTCTTTCCTCTTTTAATCGTAAACATGATTTGCTAGATTTACTCATTGTATCAATATTTGCAAATATTTGTCAAAAAGAAGTATACATGTCAAGATATGTGCTCAATGAAAGTGACTTTCGTGCTTTGTGTGAGGGTATTAACTCAGTATAATGACAGCCCAATTACCTGCTCCCGTTCATGCATCACAGGAAGGAAGGGGTTAAATCGCAAAATATTTGAGTCTTAAAAGAAGAGGCCTGTGTCTTTTAAGTTTATGTAGCAACAGAAGGATTGCAAGGATAATTCTACTGGGACGGCAGATCATTTACTTCTGACGTTCCAAAGCCTCGGGGAGTTGGCTCAAGATTGCTTGTCTTTGATAAGGTCCTTGCAACTTAGTAACAACTTTACATTTTCTAATCTAATACTAAAAACACTAACTAACTTCATACTGAAAATGGTCAACGATTAGCTATATCTGACACCTAGGAGCCCACCTTGATTAAAGGAGGAACGTGCTGCGCCGATCAAAATCATTACTTACTCTCTGTTAGGAGCAACGGCGAATAATTCTTTTTAGCTACCTTCCGGGACCATGCTGTCGGTTCCCTTCTTTGATGTCTGCAGTTAAACCCTGAGCCCATTTCGTATTGGAATAGCCTGGAGGAGGTCTACCGCTTGGCTTGACTGCTTAAAACATAACTTATGAAGGGAAGGGAAGGGGAAAGCTGCTCTGTTTTTCGGGCAAAACTAAGCCGTTTTATTTCCCCCCCCCCCATCCAAAAAAGATACACACTGAACGGAATTTAAAAGCGCCGTGGCTGAGTGGAAATTGTGGATGACTTTTTTCAGTTTGGGGTTGTTGGATTTCAGGGATTTTCAAGACTCGAAAACTTCTGGGTCGATGGTGAGTAAAAGGAGCGTACGTGCTCCGTGTTTGATGTTGTCCTGACACGCTTTGAAGTAATATGCGATATTTAATTATCTAGATGAAACGATCTCGTCTGCTTTTCTTCTTCCATTTTAAATACTTTCAGTATTTCTAGTAGTGTGCCGCTGCAGTTGTGAAAAGTGTAGGACAAATGCTGTATGATTCCCACCACCGGTTCTTTTAAGACTGCGTGGCTACTGAAGGATCAGTTCTTGAATGGGATGGGGACAGCCGTGGACTAGTCTACTAAGTTTTTATATTTCTTCCGTTTTTATTATAGCGTATTTTCTGATATATTTTATCCGAATGATGCCAGTGGGCAGTTGCTTATCCCAGAGGACGATACGGAAATCCCAATAAAGGTGGTTTGGCTGCAGTGTAATCTACGTGTTTTTCAGTTAATTTTGTTTTGGACATTATGGAATGTTATGCTTCATATGGCTTTTTGCCTGTATTTGCTTACACCGGAAAACAGGATTTGTTTCGTGTTGGAGTTAAGTAGCCTGTTTAACGGTGGTATCAGATGTCTTGTTATACTACGGATCACGGTATGCAGTAGATAACGCTACAGACTGCATCGCGATCTGTAAAGCACGATGGATTTAATACAGCTGTTATTAGATTACCGTACTCGTAGAAAATTTGATCAGATCATAATAAATAGGCCTGATCTTAATATCGACTTTTTTTTCCCCCCAACACAAAGTTGTGTCTCTCGTAGCATTTTTTTTTTGCATCTGTTTGCTCTGCAGAGCATTCTTTGGTTTGTATTTAATTGAGATTATATAACGGATGTTTCAGTACAAGTGTTTTTCACTCAGATGTACAAACATGCAATATTTTTATAGGCTAATTAGCTAAACTGGAAATCAGCTTAATTATTGCGACTGAACTCGCTAGACTATATTGCTGTGGCTGATATTGTAGTGCAGGTCGAGTCAGGTTCTTCTGGAAGACTTGCAATAGTTTAGTTTAGTCACTAACGGCATGACTTGTTTAATGGAGCCAGAATTACGTGACATACATTAAATCGTTAATGTAGGTCGTGTGAGTCCCCAGAAATCAATGGTTGATGCATTTTTCTTGTATTTTTACATGTAGTTTAAGGAAAGGTCCGTCCGTCCTCATGAAATCTGCCCCTTAAGTGTTGCGGGTTTGGTTTTAATTATTCCGATGCTTCTCCGTTTCAGAGAAAAGACGATACAGATGAGCAACTCCTGCTGATCTGAGCAAGCGGAGAGGCGATCGGTCAGGCGCGGGAGGCTGCGGGCAGGACGCAAGGGATCGGAAAGCCGAAATCATGAACCGGGTGCTTACGGACCATTTCGTCAGCAGCTTTAGGGAAGATGCTCCCCGTCCCCCGGTGCCGGGGGAAGAGGGAGAGGCACCATGTAACAGCCCCGGCAAACTTGCTGGGGTCAGACCCCAGAGTAAAGCAAAAGCGACTGTCATCGACCCCCCTGTTTTTGCGGCCAGGAGAGACGAGGATGGACTGGGGGAGCCTGAAGGAAGTGCGTCCCCGGATTCCCCGCTCATCCGATGGACAAAGTCTCTACATTCACTGCTCGGGGACCAGGACGGCGCCCATCTCTTCAGTATATTCCTGGAACGGGAGAATTGCGCCGACACGTTAGATTTCTGGTTCGCATGCAACGGCTTCAGGCAAATGAACCTCAAGGATGGCAAAACGCTTCGAGTCGCCAAAGCCATTTACAAGCGATACATCGAGAACAACAGCATCGTCGCGAAGCAGCTGAAGAGCGCAACTAAAGTCTACATAAGGGATAATATCAAAAAGGGGCTGATAGACTCGTCTATGTTCGACCAGGCGCAGACAGAAATACAGGCAACCATGGAGGAAAATGCTTACCAGATGTTTCTGACCTCCGATATATTCCTCGAATACGTCCGTGCCGGATGTGAGAGCCCGGCTCATATTGGCCACAGCGGGCTGGGGAGTCTAAAATTGATGTGCGGATACTTGTCTAGGTTAAACGTGGAAGATGAGTGGACTGGCAAAGACTTTAAAGCCGTGGATCTGGCTTCGATGGCTGGGCTCTCGACAAAAGCCCCACGGGCGGCTGCGCCTTTGAGGTCTGCGGACGTGCAGGGGAATGAATGCAGGTAAGTGCGTGTGACTCCCTGTCTGTCTATAAGTGATCTGTTCGGGCGCATGTCGCCCATCTGGCTTTAGCCCCAGCGCCAAATATATTTTCTATTATTTACTACAGACGTTAGACTGAATAGAAGGTGTAATGATTTTGATTCCTAATGTCAGGCCGGGGTTTTACTGCCTTCTTCATCTATCAGAATGATGCTTAATTTTTTTTTTTTTTTTTTTTTTTTTCCCGGCGTATGTCCTACTTCCCGTAAAGCAATTGTGCTCCCGGCTGGTTTGAATTAAGCTGTGACGGCGATAGCGGGAAACATCAGTGGGTCTCTGTCTTCCTTTAAAGTAAATAGAGCCGATGTGACGGCCTTCTTCTGGGGCGCATCGGTTTCCTGTGCTTTGAAATTTGTTTTCCAGATGAAGGGAGCTGTTATACAGTGTGCATACAGTAGTCATTAGTCATAATGTCAAACTGATGACTGTCGCAATCGTTCAAATATACACTTGTAGACTTTTTAGGCCACTTAATTAAAACTTGAAGCTGACTTAGCTGTCAATCCAAATGATGAATAACCTAATGAAAACTGAGGCTCTTATCCAAGTCAGCAGCAGTATTTAATTGTCATTGCCGTTTGTGTTTGGACTTTATGGCTGAGTGGCGGCTGAGCCCCACGCAGGTCTTTGGCCACCTGAGATGAACTGGGGGCTCTTTGGCCTGGTTCAGAAGGATGTTTTCATGAACTTTTGTTTGAAGATGGCAGAGTTCAGGAAGGGTGGGGCTGCTTTTTGGTACTTTGGCTTGGTTGTTGTGCCGCCGCCCCCCCCCCCCCCAACTTGATTGGTGCGGTTTAATCTGTTAACACTGGGCTCCTCCTTTCTGTAAAGCGTCCTTTAATGCAGTCCTCCTATCACATTGTATTAGTAATCTTTATGCCTTTATTTTCCCCATTGTGATGTCGTCCCCCCCCCCCTCCCCCCAATATTATAATAAGTCAAGATGGAGGAAGAATGTGTTTTTTTTCCGAATTGGGTAAAGTTGTTGGGCTTCTGCTGTTTGCAGGCTGCACCGGTGCACCGATCCCGCAAAGTCCTGCCGTTTCAATGCGGGTTATGTGTTGGCCCCTGCGTCCAGCGCCCACGACAGCGAGGCCTCCAGCGACGTGCTCACGGACGACTCTGTGTCTGTGACGGACAGCAGCGTGTGAGTACCCAACCCCACCCACACCTCCATGGTTACTGACTGACTGTCGCTTCCGCAAAGGCTTCCTCACCTTGGTTGCTACTAACTGTGTGTGTGTGTGTGTGTGTGGCATGAATTTCCATTTCAATGTTGTGTAAATGACCTTTTAGCCTGTGCCGTAGATACGGGGCACAGGTTAGAAAGGCTGTCAATGCATCATGGACAGCAGATGTTGAAAAGCTCTCTGCCCGTTTCTCAGTGTCTCCCTTTTCGCTTATGGGATTGTGACTCATTGTTTGAAGTCTGTAATGGAGTGGGGGGGGCAGCCCTGTTCCATGGGTGACCATCTGGCATGTAGCCAACATCATGCTCACTGTTAACTAAAATGCACAGAGGAGCTGGTATTCTGGCCAAGGGGACGACAGAAGTGATGTCAGGCACAGTTAAAATATTAGAAATCAAGGTAATTCAAGGTTGTGTCAATGAGTAATATTTGTTTATTAAACTAGACTCTGCTTTCGTTATTCTGTCTGTGCTGTGGGCTGGTCGCACCCTGCAGGTCCCAGATGTAGGTCTGCTCCCTCAGACCAGGAAGGTCTGCACCTCCCTCAGCAGGAAGTTGCCGTGTGGCAGAGCCACAGGCTCAGATGTACGCTGGTTGCACTTGAATCAGCCTGGTTTTTTGCTTCTCTGTGCACCATACAGCTCTTCTTGAGCTCCTATTTCTGAAACATGTCTGGTTAACATCCTGATGGCTGGAATTGGGACTTTTGTGAGTCAGTGTCACTGAGGTGCGGAATAGCGTTCTGTGGTTGATGGCCTGGCACAGGGAAGTGCGTTGGAGGTTTCGCACTTGGGTATGCAAGCTGTGCTGAAGCGTGCCAATCTGGACGGGGATCAGGCATACGAGGCTGCAACAGGCCAAGTCCCCTCATTAAAATTGCGGAACAGCTGTGCTAATTTTAGAATGCACAACAAAAGTAACTTTTGATGCTTGATACTCCATCGTAGTTTTGAATTTCGTTTTGATGAGAAATCGTGTGAATGATTAAAACGATGTAAAATATTTGTGGCATTTGTAATAAATGAGAGCAGATTAATAGGTCTTCATGGCTTTTTGCAGACTGATTTTAATACATCAATACAAGAGCAACATTTTGTATCTCTCTGATGGGGGGGGTTGAGCCTTTCTCTTAATTTCCAGTTGTCAATAGATATTATGCCCTGTGGGGGTGTTGCCTTTCACCTTGTCACGGCTGGTTTGTCCCTCGGTGTTCCTCGTGGTGTGACAGGATTCTGTGACGGGGGGCATCACCCCCGCTGGCCGTTCATGGGTCCCGGAAACCTACCTGAGACTCGGGGGGGGGGG
>JAODJX010000048.1:3209702-3220587 GCA_026776945.1 Isichthys henryi | reverse complement strand
CCCAGGCGGAGACTCGAACCCGGGTCCCAGAGGTGTGAGGCAACAGTGCTAACCACTGCACCACCATGCCGCCCTAATAAGCGACCACACCTAGTGAATAACATTAAACGTGAATTTTATATTATATATTTACAGGTTTACTGTTTATTCTTTCGCTTTTCACAGATTTGCTAGTCTGCCTCCCCGTGGTCGTTTTCCCCAGGCATGGTCTTTCAACACAGCAGAATTCATGAAACGTATATTTTCTCTTTCATCCCGACTCTGACTGTGCACTTCAAACAAATTTTAATAATGGAAATAGAAGCGGAAAACGAAATAACACCATGTCATACCTTCGCAGAAAGCGAGGGATCTGCAGCACCGCACTGGCTAAATGAAACTAAATATCGCGCTATACCAGCCAATGAACCCGGGGAAGATGCGATTCCTACACCCGAAGAGACAACATAGTTTGGCCCCTATACGTTTCTAATAAACCGGCTTGTAGCGCCGACGCTCTCTTTCGGTGTCGAGCGCCTCCATTGCGCAGGACGGAGCCCCCCCATCCCGGATTGATAAGCCTGCATCATTAATGCTGCGCTTTACTGTCGGCTGAAGTGTTATTGTGCGCAAACGTCACGCCTTCGCCTATGCTTTGATGTGCCTCCCCCAGGACCGATGCCCCGCTCTCAGCACAATGTTGTTTAGTTCAAAGCCAAAGAGAGCAATAATTTCTGCTTCTAAGTATTAGCTTCCCGTGTCATCTGTAATGGTATAGTTTGACTACGATGTGCGGTTGATTAACTTCATAAATTGGATATTAGAGTAGGGAAAACTGATCGTCGGTCATGCATTGAGTTAGCAGCAGGAACCCCGCGCTAACACTGGCAGCAAGCCGACACCCACGGCTTTTTTTTTGTCACATTCATACACATTTTCACTGCTGCCCTCGTACACCATTTCATCAATTTTCATTTCTGCTTTTTTGTTCTTATTGCTTCTGTCCACTTTCCACAAAGTAAAAAAAAAATAATGCTGTTAATTATGGGGTTTATTAGGCCTACAAAAAGCTTATTAATCTGAGTAAATTAATTAAGCATGGGCCCTAAACTAACGTTTGTCTAATCCGTTCTTCTGGTCTCCTTCCTTTATACAAATGGTGGCGGTACAACAAAGCTCATTCAACACGTGAAAATCATTTTTCTCTGTGCATGCTGCCATCTTTTGGTGAAAGCGAAGATTACAGTAATTTTTAATAAGCCGCAAAGCGCACTTGTAATCTTACATTACGAGTATTGTCACGGTGTTTAAAAAAGAATTAAATCACAGTAAGTAAGACAGATATAACCCAACATCTAATTTTGCCTTATTATACGTTAACTAATTGGCATTTGACTGTGTACCCAGTTGCCTGTCTTACTGTTCATCTTTACTATAAGTTTTCAGGAATAATGTACACATTGTTGTCCAGGTAACTGGTGGTTGTATATCATCTTTACAGTATTTTCATAGCACGTATATGACACGCGTTCGTTTTTCCATCGTACACTATCGTCAATGTCAATGCATTTAGGCTACATTTCAATTTGGTAAACAAAGACTCCTCGTTCTACATACCTAAAAAATCATACCAAATGGTCCCTTATCTAAACATACTAACGAAGATGAGAGAGAACCACAGTAACGTTCAATGATCACCTGCGACCAGACGCTACCTATCAAAACAACCACATAACAAAATGTCAATATTTAGTTTTTATTTTTATATCTAGGGCTGAATCTAATTTTGCTCAACCTTATGCCGTTTAGTTGAATTTAACCTTATTAGAATAGAATATCTTTATTGTCATTGCACAAATATAATGAGCCAATTGTACATATAACCGGGGAAGTTCAATAAAACAACCCATAGACAGAGTATAGCCTGTAACGTTGTTTGATTAATAGGGGCGTGGCATTTGCTTTACCTAATGAGATGGTAACCGTGAGCTCGCCAGCACCTTAATCAATCCCTGATCGTATGTGTGGAGGGGTCCCTGAGATACGCCGACCGATCTGTGTTGATTGCTTTAGCCTTTGAAAATTGAATCTCATCTTTTTCTCTATCGGAAACTGGGAATGACATTCGTATAGGTACAGAGGATTGCAACGGAGCGATTCTATGGGCCTATGGGGATTGACCGCATCCACAGACTGTATAAATTGCAGGGAGATCTTTGTCGGCGTACAGCGGTATTTCATTTCCGTCCGTGCAAGGATAATGATCGGTATATGCGGTAAGACTAAATCGTTTTATAACCAGCCAGCCTTGTGAATAATTGATGATGTTGAAATTCTCTCTGTAATGCATTTCCATCCAGACAGGCTTCCGTGTAAATCAGTCCAGTTTTTACGATGGTCCACACTGGAATATGCAGTTCCAATAGGATATTTTCTATAACCAATAGCATTAAGTTCCGTTATACGTGATAGGATGTATAGGATGTATCTCAGTTTTTTTTTTTGGAGTTTCCTACGGTATTAAACGTATATTGTTCAGTGTATTACAATTAGAATGAATTTGCGTTAGGTAAGTAATGGCAGATTGGAGTTCGGACGTAAAAAAAGCGTTATACTGCTTTGGTCCATAAAGAAATGGTGTATTTGTTTTTTGTGTTGGTGTCATCAGCATGTGCATGCAGACGCAAGTGGCTATCATTTAAACAATAAAAAACAGCGGTTAGCTAACAATAGTTATGTAACCAAAGAATCATAAAATATATATTTGGGTCTTTTAGGTGGCTGGGAAATGCATCACACGTTACCATGACACTAGAAGATTATACTCAAATATTACATGCTTTAATAAATAAATGATATCTGTGAAGGTATGTTTGAAATACGTATTAAAACCGAACTACAGTTTAGAAGCAATAATACCGTTTACTATCTACCGAGGTCGTAAGATAACTATGCAACGTTTCCGATTTCTCCGTTCATTATAGTTCAATGCGATTTTTCAGATTAAGCTCATCGGCGCAGTCGTGGCTGCTGCTGAGGTTTTATGGTTCACGGAAATGTGTGTTTCCACTTTTAATCCCCCCCCGCCCCCCCGCAGCTATGCAAAGAACGTAGTAACAAAGTAATCTACGCAGTACGGATACAGCGTGAATAATAGCCAGGAGAAAAAATGTTACTTTGCACTACCTCCGCACTTTGCTTGACGCGCACTCGGGCGCTGCTTGAATTATAGTCTTTATGGCGTTCTTGGGCGCTGCATTGATTAATGCGTAAACAGTTCATGATAGCGGAGGCGGTCTGCTAGCTGCAGGAATAGATTCGTGTTTGTCTGACTTGTTTGTGTGTCTGACACTCTCTGCTCATGTCTGTCCTCCTTTTTGTAGGAAGCCCCGGATCATGACATGACAGGTGGCGCGGACCCTGTTGCCATGGGAGACTGAATAGCTGTCAAGCTCGTACGTAAGCTTCCTGGTCCCGGTCCCTATGCTGAGCCAGGTGGATCAGTCCATTTTACACACTGGTGGGGGGGGGGGTGGAGTGCATATTCCCTTTCTAACTCTCTTTTTTTATTAATAACTGTGAGGAACAGGGTGATACGGCCATATTCTGTCTAACTACCATAATATCGTCTGCAGAAGTAGCCTATGATAAAGGAAGCTCTTTTAAGGACTTCCTGAAGTAAACAAAGTCACCCAAGAGTAGTAAACAGGCCCCCTGCAGTCCAGCGTGGTATAGACCTACATTTGGAGTGCCTTTGCGTCGCGTGTGTGCTGCCAGAGGTCACCGCAAAAGTTTTTTTTTCCAAATGCTAATTAAAAAATGGCAGTGAAGTTTAGCATAATGGGCAGCAGTTGTCAGTGGTCATAATATAGTGCATCTGGCTGGGGAGGGGAGTGTGATTTGGGCCCTTCGTTCAGAACAGGGTGTCCCGTGCAGATCTAGCACAGTGGTGAAGGTACGGAAGGATTTATTAATTTGTTTTAGGCTGGAGTCACAGCACTTTGAAAGCTTGAAGTGATCCTGAGGCTTTACTGACCCGTGGCGTTCTTTTACGCCCCCCTACCCGACCTCTGACCATGACAGTGTCCTGCAGGTATTGTGTCACCCCCCCTGTGCCACATTCTCTCACTGTGCTCACAGTTTTTTTCCCTGGTGCTCTCTGATATTCTGTACCGGTTTCCCCATCTCCAGCAAGACGGCCCTTTTATCGATGGTCTTTTATTGTCTGCACTAGGCAACAGGTGTGTATGTCTCAGCCGCCCACAGCATCGCGGTCTCAGAGGAATGTCTGAAATGAGGCAGAATGGGAATCAAGCTCCCCCACTGCCAGATCTTGTGTGGTCTTACACTGAGGGGCGACTCTGTGGGGGGGGAGTCACTGCATATGGAGACAGAGTAGGGTGCAGCTTAACCTGACATTGGGGCTACGGGATCCCCAGGGGCTCCTGGTTGGTGAATTATGGAAAACAATTGGCCAATCTCTGTGCTCTACCATAAGGTCACCTTATGGCCTTCGCAGGGCTGTGATTGGCTGATTTTCCATTATAAAATAATAACGTGAAGGTCATTTAGTTCTGGAACCATACGGTGAATGGTTCTCTGGAAACAATAGAGTGGTTTATTTATAGAAGAATTTGGTTCTTGATAAAAAGGACACTGAACCAGGCGAGGCAGCTGGTTATACGATCTCATGCTGCATTATGCTATGAATTAAAAAGTTTAAAAGGAAGAAATACCCACTTTGATTGCATGCTTGGCACAATGCATTTTTTAAAATTGACTGGGAAAAAAATTAGCTATAGGGTCCAATTTAATTAACGGTTTGAGGAAGATCAGTCCTAAGGTCAGTCTAATTACACCGAGATCTTTGAAAAGAGGGCAGATAGCCGGGTTTTCATGAAGTTTGAAGATAAGCTATAATATATTTATATCAATAATGTTATTTTAATGAATTGATGTATTCATTTACTGTATAACGAGCAAAATCTGTAAGAAATGATTTCACATGACTGTTGGTATATTGTTTGTTACCCTGCTTTGTTACTATGACCAGTAGCATTTAGAAAACATTCCAAGGAGAGTGAATGCTAAACTATGTAGGCCTGCTGGTTTTCAACTAATTCATGATTAGCATTGAGAAGAGCATTTTGTGAGCTGAGTTTTCCCAGGGTCACGCCAGTTCCCTCTGGCCTTGCCAGTTTCTTACTGTAGCCAAAAGACATTCAGTTAATTTTACTGAATTGTTTATAGTGTGTGTGTGTGTGTGTGTGTTTTGGGTCTGGTCCTATAGCTCTCAGCTGCCCACACATCCAAGCACAGGTGACCGGTCCTTTTCGGATCGCTGATTTTACAATTTTGCCGGCACAGACCGCAGATCAGCTCAGCAGGCATTGTGGTCACATTCGAGAGGAACCGGCTAATTATTCCTCTTGTACTCCTGTCAGTTGGGGGCCAGAGATGCAGGAGGCCGTACCTGACACCCTCACAGCCCCCTGACCTATTGCACGGGGTCAGCTGAGTGGCTGGTGTTATCTTGGGACTTGGTGCAGTGCCAGTAGCTGGCAAAAAAGGGAATTAGTCCTGAATCCATTTTCATTTGGGTCCACCTGCCCTCAAGATAAAATATTACTAATAGACATTTTGGATTTGATTCCCCAAATTATGATTTGTGCATTCAAGCTGATTTTCTGCATATCAAGCTGATACATTACTGTGCAGGTCATCAGTACAGCGAAGTAAAGCATCATGTCAAGCTGACCCGCGCTGTAGCAATGGCCCCCATCACATGATCCGAGTGTCATCTGCAGCCGTCATTAATGGCGAGGACTCACTTCCTGCCCATGTCTTCCCAGTGTTGTATTACTCCTGGTTAGGTTTGGACAATTTTTTTTTCCTCAACTGTGACTTGGATTCTCCCAGTTTGCTTCAGTAACTTCACTGTGTAATTAAATGCTGTTCGTAGTAATATAGACATCTGCAGGGGCTGCGGAGGATGCTGTCGGTGAAAATCCTCAAAAACACCAACTTCACCCAAATGCAGAGTGTAGAGTGACTGCTGATTTAAAAAAACGCATCATCATTCATTCGCGTTCCTTTTTTTACACAAGGTTTAGGTTCAAATGCTGCATCATTCATGAAGTGCCACAGAGGGGGCGGGGCAACATGGGGCATTGACAACAGCTGATTGGCTGCCGGAGTGCCCCCTTCTTGTCACTCATTGATTCAAAACATATGATTGGCTAATGATAAAGTTGACCCCTCTGTATGAATTATGGCCCCTCTTATGTCCCTTAAAAAAATCCTAGAATTGCCACTGGTGTCACCTCATTGCAGCTGCTGCATTTCCTTCCTTCTTGCCCCCTCCCTCTTCTCCATCCAGCACTGGACTCTAAACCCCAGTCACACTGCTTGCCAGCACATCTGTTCCTCCAGCCTGGTGGTGCTACAATCCCCTCATTTGTATCCACATCAGCTTATAGATGCCAAACACCATCCTGTATTATGCTTTGCTTTTATTGGCTCCTGATTATTATCATTTATACGGCTCTGTTTCTGAGGCAGGGCAGTGAGAGTGGCTGTGTGATCATGTGACCTCATAAGCCGCTAAGCCACTCTGAGTGTGTGTGGAAGGAAACCCAGGGTGTACCAGCGAGTCATGTTAGCGTGCGAGCTCTTCTGTGGTCACTCTTGGGAGGGGGGGTTGAAGAGCGGGTCATGGCCCCCAGGATGGGAGGATTAGTGTTAATTAGGGTCAGACTTCCCAGTCCCTGGCGCCAGTGCAGTGCTCACTGCATCTTTTTTAGAACTAGTCTGTCAGCTACATTCACAAGACTCAGCCTTAGTGTATTTAAGGCTATTTAATGCAGCATATTTAATGCACTGTTTTTAAAAATCAGATCTGCAGCTCTGTTTTGCATTAAATTATATATATATATGCATTGTATTTAAGATCAAATATGAATAACCTTTATGGATCATCATTGTTTGCTCCTAAGATTTGTTTTTGGGGGAGATGTACGACATGCAGACTCTTTGGATTTTTATTAACCTCTTGGTATGTAGCTGTGAGGCAGGCAGACAGGGCAGGCAGGCAGACAGGGCAGGCAGGCAGAGCAGGCAGACAGGGCAGGCAGGCAAACCTTTGCGATGGAACATCTTCAGCGCCTTGTGCTGCTTGTTGATTTTTGTCTACAGCTTGACTGAACATGGTGGGTGCCTGGTCCAGTGGGTAGAGCTTCACTTCTCAAAAGCTGCTTCAGCACAAGGTGAGTCTCTGGACATTCCTGCAGACGCACACACACAGACACACACACACACACACACAGACACACACACACACACACAGACATACATACATACACACACACACACACACACAGACATACATACACACACACACACACACACACAGACATACATGCACACACACACACACACACACACAGACATACATGCACACACACACACACACAGACATACATACATACATACACACACACACACACACACAGACAGACATATATACGTACAGACACACACACACACAGACATACAGACACACACACAGACATACAGACACACACACACAGACATACATACATACACACACAGACATACATACACACAGACATACATACATACATACACACACACACACAGACATACATACATACATGCACACACACACACAGACATACAGACACACACACAGACATACATACATACATGCACACACACACACAGACATACAGACACACACACACACAGACATACAGACACACACACAGACATATAGACACACACATAAACACACACACATGTCTTAATTAGGTTACTCCTAACACTCTGCATCCGCTGCTTGCTGCAGTCTCTTTTCCCAAAGATGAGATTACCATAGCAACAAAATCAAATTTGTTCTGGAAAGGAGAGGGGTGTAGGTGTAGGTGAGTTTTTCTGGAATGGAGGTCAGGGTGGTGGAAATCCGTTGGCATGGCAACGGCATTGCTGGTTCTTAATGAGGTTTTAAGCAGGTGCTGCAAATTTGGGTCAGCTACAGGCAGCTGTGAATTGTGATTCGGAATCTGCTTCTATGTCATTCATAAAAAGGTGATCAGGTTACTGTTTTTGCTTTAATAGTAACATAAATCGTATTTGCCGGACAGAGATGTAAATACCACAGAATTCAAATAGTGATTTTTTTTTGAAAGGCCATGAAATATGTATCTGTATTTAATGCTAAAGTATTTGCTTTAATGCATGTTTTACAGTCGCATATAATTTACATAATTTTCACAGCCAAGATGGTCACTGCTTACTGCTTTTTGCTGGATAACTAATAGAACTATTATATGAACATTAATGCAGTTTCTGGGTATCTGTGTATATTTTTGGTTGGTTGTTCGTATATCTGTGCGCTTCCCCAAGGAGAACAGGCTGTTTACCTGATTGTTAGAAAAGAAGAGTCCTTAAATTCCCTCCTATTGGCTAATGCCCCACCCTCGGGGAGATAGAGCAAAGTGTGCATGGCCTTGTGGGAGTTTCTGCTGTCTGTATGCTGTCTGTATGCTGTTTGTTCACTTGCCTTTATATTTCAGCTTGTTTTGTTTGTATATGCCTCCCTCCAAGCAAAAGCTCTTAGTATTTATAGAATTCTTTGCATCTGGGAATTCTGCCCTCTGTAACACATCAACCATGCGGTTTGTCAGATGCTTATTTAGCTAGTCAACCAGTCAGTCCAGGGTAGAGTGCAAAGCCACATTTCGCTTGTCTCTGGTTGTTTCTTGGGTCCGTCTGCTTATTAAACAGCCCCCACGGGGCCCTTTGACCTAAAGCTCACTGCATTTGCATGTTTGACTTTTTTAACCAATCTGAGTCTTTATTATATGACATCACCACATTAAATAAAACTAGTGTTTTCTGTTAAGCGACAGGAGGCACAGATTTCTAAAGTACCTGTTTTATTGTGTCTGCCTTTTGTTAAGAGACACGTCATAGATAAACAGACAAAACATAGCAACATGCTCACCTGCAAAGGCCGTAAGGGACAGTGTCAGGGTGCGTCTTTATTTCATGATGATGATGATAACTACAGAATTAATAATAAAAAGGCTTGAACCAGCAAGCTTCCGATCTCAGGCACAGAGGCGTAGCCTGCTGAGCAACACAACCCCCCAGGCCAGGTGACTGGATGGCTGGAAGCCTTGAGTTTGAAAATGAGAAAAAAAAAGGCCCAATGTGGTGATGTCATGTTAAAACGCCCCACTTGTTGACTCGGGGACAAGGGTGGTGGCTACTCCTCTGTGGTTGTCCGTCTGTGTGCATCTGATGTCCTTACCCCTCCCCCCCCCCACAGGCTAGGAGCCCTCAGCTGGAGCCGCCATGACCAGCCGCAGTCGTGGTCGTGCCGAAGGGGCGGGGTCTACACGCAGGCTGCAGGTCCAGCGCTCGCAGTCCCGGGACATGATCACCATCCATTTTTCAGCTGTTGGCACAGAGGATGGTGAGGAGGAAGAGGAGCTGTACAGCCCGGCTTCACTGTCTTTTTCCTCCCACAAACCGGAACAAGATCGGCGAAGAGTCCAACCGGTGGAGTCCAGCAATGAGCTACTGTTTGAAGGTGTTGACCTGCTAGCTATGGAAGTGAACCCAGCTTCCGGTGGAGCCATATCACATGTACAAGGTCCTCAGCTCTCATCAATGCCTGTCACTAGCCCCAACCCATCCATCTCCACCTCTTCCACCTCTGCAGCTCCCAGCTCCTCCACCGATCACAACCCCCCCTTGTCAGGTCCCTCCTCCTCCAGGTCAGCCACCATTTCTTCCAAACCCTTCCTGAGTCTAGTACGGTCACTGTCCACAGAGACAGAAGCCACACCGCCTACCAAACTCCACCGGCAGTTGGTGAAGTCTCTGGTGAAATCCCTTTCTATGGACACATCTGAGGAAGACCCAGAACCTTCACCCTCGAACCAAACCAACAGTGACTCTAGAACCGCCCCCTGTTCCCCGCTGCCCTCCTCACAAGAGGTAGAGATGTGCCTTGACGATTCTCGACGGTGGCTGTCAGAGGTCACATGTGAGCCCCTCCAGCTACTCAACAGGTTTAGGGTGGACGAAGGCCGCACCGTGAACATCTCCAGCAGGCCAAGGTCTCTGTCCTCCAGCATACAGGAGCTCAGCTTCAATGGACATATGGAGACCAACTACATCCAGAACAAGGAGCAGGATACCATGGATACCCAGGGGAAACTGGCACTGGTTCTGGACAGCTGCTCCATGTCCGCCCTGGCCCGACAGCAGTTTCAGGAACTCCGACAGCTTTACAGCCATGATACAGAGATGAATGCTGGGGTTGATGCTGAGTTGGACAGGGAGCGGTGCAAGAATGCAGCCCAGGGGACAGCCTGCAGCCTCCTTTATAACAAGAGGAAGGAGAAATGGGAGGAGAAGGACCACGTTGAGGAAGAAGGAGAGGAAACGGTCTCTCGAGTCCCCCACAGGCCGCTACTTGGTCTTGCCATGCTGGTCTATGGATGTCTAGTCTTGCCCCTCCCGCCATATTTTGGGGGAGTCCTGTTGGGTGTGGCTGCTGGCTTCATTCTGGCGACATTCATGGTATGGCTGGCCGCCCCTGGTCATTCTCGAGGCTATAGGCGGAACGAGGGCCTGTGGAAGATGGCTCCCCTAGATATCCAGGAGCCAGGCATCTTCAAGGTAGGCTATGGACTTTGAAAGTGTCGTTAAGGATATTTTTGGTCAAGATGTTGTCATGGATGAGGATAATGTTTTTTATGGTATTGATGGTTTGGAAGGGGCGGCATGGTGGTGCAGTGGTTAGCACTATCGCCTCACACCTCTGGGACCTGGGTTCGAATCCCCGCCTGGGTCACATGTGTGTGGAGTTTGC
>JAODJX010000048.1:3187383-3209602 GCA_026776945.1 Isichthys henryi | reverse complement strand
ATTGCTTCCGGGATGGGCTCCGGACCCCCCGCGACCCAGTAGGGATAAGCGGTTTGGAAAATGGATGGATGGATGGATGGTTTGGAAAATGTTGGTGAGGACATTGGGGATGTTAATTTTGACGGCCAATGATAGAGTGTTTTCATGCTAACCATTTGATATGGTGGCTGTCCTCATCAAGGGCTGGATGAACGAGATCTACAACTACGACCCTGAGACCTACCACGCCACCTTAACCCACTCAGTGTTTGTGCGCCTTGAGGGCTGCATGCTTCGCCTGTCCAAGCCCAACCGCAACGTCGCCCGGAGAGCCACATTCAATGAGCCCAAGCCTGACGTCACCTACATCAGCCAGAAAATTTATGACCTGACCGATAGCAAGGTGAGGCTGTTACTGCCTGTGCTGCTCACTGGGGCTGAAATCTGTCCATCCATTCATTTCCCACCACTTATCCAGGGTCGGGTCTCGGGGCAGCAGTTTGACTAGAGATGCCCACACCTCCCTTTCCAACTCCACCGGGGGGGGGGGGACACTGAGGCATTCCCAGACCAGCTAAGGTCTGCCAGAAACACCCCCCCAGGGTGCTGAGATGTAGGCAATATTTAACAGGCTTTATCGACAGAAACTTTAAGCGTTTTGCTTTGCTTACCAAAGCTCCCCTGGTTACTTATAACCTTCAGTTTGAATGAACACTTTAATCATAATAGTCGGGCTTTCTACCACATTTTGTTGAATAGCATGTAAATCGCTCTGGCTAAGAGCTTAAAGTGAGTGAACACACTGAAATGGAACATTCCTGCTGCATTTGTGCTCCTCAGATATACCTGATGCCACAGAATTTGGCCAGGAAGCGGGTATGGAACAAGAAGTACCCCATCTGTGTGGAGCTCGCCAGACAAGATGGCTTAATGTCTAAGGCTCAGGTTGACGAGCTGGGGCCAGCGGACCCTGACAGGAGCACTGGAGAGAACACCTTGTACCTTTTCGGCAGGACGGGCAGAGAGAAGGAGGAATGGTTCCGTAGGATCTTGTTGGCATCTCACCTCAAAACAGAAGCCAAGAAGCTGGCGGGTTTTTCCATGCATAAGAGCAGTAAGTTACTGTACCAAATCTTTATGGAAGAACTTAAGTCCTTGACTTGTGTCATGGTATAATATGGAAGAGTAACCATTTAAGGGCAATGCTTTGGAATTATATCCTCTTTATGATATTGTATCCTCCTGATGATTTTGGAACCGCGCTGCTTCCGCCGCATACACTTTCTCATTAGCTCAAAAAGTATTTTATGGATCTTTTTCAGACTCTGAAACCACATTATGTGGGTGAAGATCTGGAAATGCTGAAATTTGGTGATGAATCGCCCCAAAATTAAAGCAGTGCCGTTTGCTGGCAGGAAAGGGAATAGTAACTACAGATGACAACTTATCTTGTGAACATAACTCAAAAAGTATATGATGAATAATATTCGCACTTCACAAAAACATTACATTCACCTAATTTAATACTAAGACAAATTACACCAAAACTGACAGCAAAGGAAGGACACTTGATATTGTGTACTCTGTAAAATAAGTACTAAAATATTTGATGAGTGTTTTTCAAACTTCATTGTATAGGTGATGATCTGGGACCTATTTCATTGTGGGCCAGATCACACCAAAACTGAAGCGGTGTAACTTAGAAGTGGCACATCAAAGCACAGCCTACTGATACAGATCTAGTGAAGCTGGTGAAGTCATACAAACTTAGGTTGGGAAGTGGGAATTTGTCCTGGTACCAAAAAACGCTTTAAGAGAAAACAGCTGTATTTAGCAGACACTTTTGTCCAAAGAACCATATAAGTGAGGCAAATAGCATATTACAAACATGCTGTCAAGGAGTCAACTAGGCGTAAGTGCAGCTACCCTGACCTTCCAATAAATCCCCAGATACAAGTGTAAGCAATACTGGAGCAGGAGACAAACAACATCTACCATGATGTGCAGTCAGTGATCACTTTGTGGTTCCTGAATCAATGGATTCCAGGGAGTATTCATGTATCTGTCTTCTCTGGCTCCTCCCTCCAGCTGCCCAGCCTGCCCACAGTCACAGTACCAGCCAGCCTGTGGTGCTGTCTCACAGCCGCACCAGCAGCCGGAGCAGCCTCGATGAGGTTCTGGTCTTGCAGCCTGTGCAGAAGGAGCTGATGGGTGGACTGAAGCAGAAGGCATTGCTGGATTACAGCATCTACATGGCCCAATACATCCCCTCTCCTCCCGGCAGCCCCACCTCCAGCTCCAATCATAGTGAAGAGAGCAGCCCTGGAACCAAAAAGAAGGTAGGAGGGATGGATTGAGAAGAGCGGTGTGTGTGTGTGATGTGGGATTGAGAAGAGCGGTGTGTGTGTGTGATGTGGGATTGAGAAGAGCGGTGTGTGATGTGGGATTGAGAAGATCGGTGTGTGATGTGGGATTGAGAAGAGCGGTGTGTGTGTGTGATGTGGGATTGAGAGGAGCAGTGTGTGTGTGTGTGTGTGTTGCGGGATTGAGAGGAGCGGTGTGTGTGTGTGTGTGTGTGTGTGTGTGGTGTGGGATTGACAGGAGCGGTGTGTGTGTGTGTTGCGGGATTGAGAGGAGCAGTGTGCGGTTCAGGTCTTGAACAGCAGGTGCTCCATCTGTCATTAAATGACCTGCTACCTGGGTGCTTAGTGAGAGTCGCTATTCTCATTAGACCCATTAGTCAGTGGTGGCACTAATGAGGTGGCTGTCTGGCTTGGTTACCATGAGGTACGTCCTCTCTATCTGAGCTTGGTGTTCGGGGCTTGGCTGTTTCTGCTTCACAGTTTAGGATGGAGAATCCGCCTTAGCGCCCAGCATGAGGGTGCTGGCAGGACCGAAGCCCCCATCTGCTTTGCTTGTCCCTCAGTGGCTGCATTGTTTTTCTTTCTCAGCTGCCAAGCAGTCCAAGGGAAGAGGGTGAGCCAGAGGCTTGGGTCAATGCCTTTCTGGGTCGGGCTCTCTGGGACTTCCTGAGGGAGAGACACTGGGCCGACGCAGTGTCCCGGAAAATCCAGATGAAACTCAGTAAAATCAGGGTGAGGCCTTTAACCACAAGCAAATGTTTTAATGTACTATTTATTTTGTATGTTGTCCAAATTGCTGTTCTTCAAACTCAGGGAGACTAAGTTTCATCCTGACCTGTTGCGGAAAGAGAACGTAGTTACGACTTTAACCAAATTCCCGCCTGTGTTCCAGCTACCATACTTCATGAATGAGCTCACACTGACAGAGCTGGACATGGGAATCTCAATCCCCAAAATCTTACAAGCATCTAAACCCACTGTGGACCACCAAGGTAAAGCCCACCTGTGTAATTAGAAGATTGGTGACGCCATTGAACATTAGGAAGCTTAGCAACTCATTGTATGTACAGTATGCAGGATAGATTTGTTTTCCTCTGTAATTAGAGGCTAGTGTAGTCTAGTATAGAAATCTGATTATGTGACATTATTACCCGGCTCACAGGTTCAACGACTGCAGCACTTACCCGCTGCATAAAATCAAATGATTGAGTTGAATCATTACATCAGCACCATAGCCTTTATGTTCATTCATCGGTCTGTAAATGTGCTTCCCTCAGGTTGATTTAAGATGTTTGAATTACTTCCATATGTGCCTACTTGGCTAAAGAGTGATAGTATCTCACATGGCTGCTAAGGTCCCTTAAGGGCCATCAATTCCCACGGTATCCAGGACAATCTCTGGTAGCTGGTTGACGTTCAGAATATAGGCTACCTTCCTGTTTTTCTAAAGCCATCCTATAATATTCACTCCTACAGCTATTTACTTTTAAAAGGAATCGCGTTCCTGTTACAGAATTAGCACTGTCCATCGGGTCTAACAGAATTGGGTTTCCTTTAATTTTTTTGATGCTCATCTATTTCACCTGACGTGTTCAATTTTGTGTGTAATATTTGGGTACCGTAAGAAGATCGTGCCATTCTGCAGGTTTGTGGTTTGATCTGGAGATGTCTTACAATGGCTCTTTCCTGATGACCCTGGAGACCAAGATGAACCTGGCCAGACTGGGGAAGGATGCAGAAGGGTTAAGGTTTGGAGAGTCGGGCAAAGACGGGTGAGAACTTTTTTCATTATTATCCACAATAACGTGCTGATTTTTTTTTTTTTTTACTCCAGTTGCTGTTCTGCAGTTTCGGTTTCCGCGTTTCTTGTAATAATTGTGGCAGTCTAAGTGTATCTTGTTCCCGTTGTCAGTGTCAGTTTCAGAATGCTGACGGGTTGAGCATCCTGTTTGGAGGGCTTTTTTTAGCATCGTATGCAAATTAAAAACAAACGTAAAATTAGCTTAAGCTAATCAACAGACCATTGCTGCAGCCAGCAGTACGCTTCAGCACGCTAATGCCTCCCTCTCTCTGCTTCTGTATTCTGTCTCTCTTTTGCCTTGCGGCACATTCACACCTGGAACCTATCTGTACTTGGTGAGTTGGGTTTGGCCTCACGTCTTCCTTTTGCAATTTCCTAAACTTCATCATTCTGTTTTTTCCTTACTGTGATGCTAGATGCCACCATCTCCATAGTACAAAACAGATGCAATATGTGACAGTTCTACCGAGGTAGGATGTAATTTGCTTGCTTCCCCTGTGAGAGGGAGGGATCAGAGTGAGCTGGATATGTCACCAGGCTGCTACTATAGCGTCTGTTGCTCTCCGGTCAGGAGCCTGCAGAAGTGTTTCCCAATCCGCTCCTCGGGGACTCACAGTCGGTCCACGTTTTTGCTTCCTTCCAGCTCCCTGCCCCAGTCCACATTTTCACTCCCTAAGCAAAACATGACCTGTCTGTGTTTCCCTCAGGATCGAACTGGGAGACACTGCTGTAGAGGGAAATCCCTGTCGTCTGTTATGAGTTAGTTCTTCAGCTCAGTACCGTGGGAGCAGAGCTGGGAATATTTTACTTATTCACACTCGAGTTTTGTTGCCTAGCAGATTAACTCCATAGACGGAAGAGCCTGCTCTTACTTCCAAATGCAGTAAAATGAGAGTAAATAATATCTCTCATTATGTTGCCCCACTGAACCCCTTATTTATGTTGAGCGCTAGCAGGCAGTAGTACAACAGTAGTACAATTCCTGTATGCAGCTTCTCCGCTGACGTTCATTGGGTGATTTTTGTGGGACACGCTGCTCCCTTGCGGCCTCCTGTTTAATCTGGCTCTGCTGGACACCAGTAGCTGAGAAACTGCTTTTGTGTCCTGAAGTCCTCTTAGAATCTAAAGGACGAAAAAAAGTACAAATGCTTCTTACACAAGATTAATTAATTCGCTTAGCAATTGCTGTTGTTCTTAAGGGCAGAGGAACTTACAATCGACCATCCAAACCATTTAGATGATTAGATATATTCTTAAAGGGATTAACGTTAAGTGCCTTGCTGAAGGGTGCTGCAAAAGTGTCTGAGCTATGGAGGGCTATGGTACCACTAAGAAAACTGATGTTTTGAGGGCGACATTGTGGCTTAGTGGCTAATGCAGGTGACTCACGCTGCCAGGGTTAGAAGTAGGAATTCTGCTTTTCCGTTTGTGTGGAGTTTGCATGTTCTCCCAGTGCTGCCTGGGTTTTCACTGGGTGCTCCAGTTACCCCCAGCAGTCCATAGCCTAACCTCTCCCCCCCAAGCCCTGTTCACGATGAGCAGTGAAAAGATGCATGGATTTTTATGAAAATGTCGTTCCTATGGAAAGGGGTGGTTTTATGGTGATCATGCCTTTGTTGTGTTTCTGTGTGTGCGTGGCAGTCCCAGGCCTCGGACGTACTGCCTCGCCGATAGTGATGAGGAATCATCCAGTGCTGGCTCATCCGACGAAGAGGATCCCCCAGAAATTCCTGCCGACAAAAGTCTACTGCCCGGGGCAGAAGGGTGAGATATTCCGGGGTACAATTAGGGCACTTTTCCACTGCCATCAGGAACCAAGCCATACTCAAGCCATACTGTGAACTGGAGCTTTTCCATTGTAATTTACACAAGCCATACCTGAACTGCCAAACACATGACCAAACCAGAAATACAGTAATACAACATAGTAAATCCTGATGTACACTGCGTGAACAGTAAATAAGCATCTCTGTATCGCTGTCACTCTCCAAACCCAGCAACACCTTTACCAAGCCGCTCCTGCTACAGTGGATAACCGAGGTGATCTGGAACCGTGCTGTAACTAGGCTCCGGTACGGGTCTGTTCCTGTATACCAGTGGAAAAGTGCCATTGCTCCTAGATTGCCAGTTTATTTCCATTCGATTTTCTGCCCCTTTGAGAAATCTAAGGGATCAGCAGCCAATCAGAAACTTTTGTTTTTTAAAAAAAGGTGTCTTTGAACTCTGAGAGGCACAACACAGAACATTTGACGATGGTATAGTTCCTATATCATACCATCACCATGCAGCATGTCGCCGTCTCTCTCAGGTATGTTGGAGGACACAGGCCAAGTAAAATCGTGCGTTTTGTGGACAAGATTGCCAAGTCCAAGTACTTTCAGAAGGCCACAGAAACTGAGTTCATCAAAAAGAAGATGGAGGAGGTGTCAAACACCCCATTGCTGCTAACCGTCGAGCTGCAGGAGCTCCAGGGAACACTGGCTGTCAACATTCCCCCACCCCCTACAGACAGAATTTGGTACGTTCCCCCAACATTCCTCCACCCCCTACAGACAAAATTTGGTACATTCCCCCACCCCTCACAAACAGAGTATGGTATGTTCCCCCAACATTCCCCTTCCCCCTACAAACAAAATATGGTTCGTTCTGCTCTGATTTCTGTTTCAGCAGTCTCCACAAAGCAGTATTTGTATGGTATGAGTATCCATATGGTAAAGTGTACATTTGAGATTTTTCTCTCCCCCCAGTCTTTTAAGAGAAAAACATTGCAATAGTAATCGAAAAATGAATGATAATTTAGAGAGATGAACTTAGAAGCTGGCACATAAAGCTGCATTCGGCTGTAGGTACGGCTTCAGAACTCCACCGCACTTGGTGCTGAAGGCCCGACCCAAGCTGGGAGAGCGGGAGGTCACGCTGGCCCATGTGACGGACTGGATCGAGAAGAAGCTGGATCAGGAGTTCCAGGTGCGGTGGGACGGACTGGGCGGTTCACGGCATGGGGCCTTTGGTTCAGACCTCACCTTAAATGGGAACCGCTTCAGTTTACAGTGCTGTGCAAACGTCTTAAGCAGCCAAAATGTTTAAAACATAAGGGTAGTAAGTGCATATGTGCTCAGAATAAACACGGAATTTAAATTGGAAGGTATAAAAATTAAGTGATAAAAAACTAACAAGAATATCTCCTGTTCTCCAAAAGGTCACTGATACCTTGTTGGACGGCTGGATGAACACCGCTTCAGTTCCCAAACCTCTCCTCAGGGACACCTCAGCCGTTCCGTGTATTTGTTACATCTCATCAGTAATGTAATATTAAAATAATAATAATGATAACTTTATTAATTTAATAACTCGGGGAGGTATAGATTAGCCATATGAGGCGTGCTAGTGGTGCAGTCAAAAAATACATGGGTGTGTTAGACGGTCGCTGCAAATCCTTCGGTGACTTTAGGAGAGGTTCTGAAGTTGTGAAGCCAACACACCTCAACAGACATGATGTCATAGTTCTATTCATATATGAAGATAATTTAAACATTTTATCTCACTGCATATGACTTTTGCGCAGTACTATGCATTGTTGAACCGGAGAAGGCCTATTCAATTAATTGGATAAAGGAAACTGGTAGCCCTGGTATTTATAAACTTCAGAATGTCGTGTTTTTTGCTGTGTACATGTACTCATAGCTGTTTGCCTAATTTTTCTGCGTTGCACCACCAGAAAATATTTGTTATGCCAAATATGGATGATGTGTGGCTTCCCATCATGCACTCTGCCATGGACACCCGTTCCAACATTAACTTGATCGCCGGAACTGCAGCCGACTCGAAGGAAACAGATGCTAAGGAGGCAGAGACGTCGGCTGCATGCATGGACTAGCTGACACCAACAATGTTAGGTAACAGGGAGGTCGTTTCCAGGGAGGTGTAAAGAAGAACACGACCCCGCCCCCTTTTCCAACCGTGTATGAAAACAATAGCTTATTGCTTTGTTAGCTTCTCCATATGACAGACATGCTATCGATGCTAATGAAGGAGAAACACAAACCACAGATCAAGAAGAGAAAATATATATATGGCCAACTAGCAATCTTAATGCATTCACCCATCACCTTACGTCCTTTATGAAGCTATGAAGGCCACTGTGCACTTTCCCTCAAATGGACCTTACATTTTGGGAAGTGAGCAAATATGAGTGATAAGTTTGCTTGTAGAGTATAAGCATATGTCAGGGACCTTAAGTGAGACAGGAGAGAGGCGTCAAGCTGCACGGGATGTCGCAGAGTTTCACCTCACTTAGGCAGCTGGACAGTGTCCTCAATGTGTTCTGAGATTGTCGTAATCTTTTATTGTTGCCACACACTACAGTTGAGAGTGGTTATTTTGTGCCATAAAATAGGATCTCCTGTTCATTTGTGTGTGTGAATGTTTGCATAAGCTTTAGTGAAAGGTTCCCCCATCCCAGTCCTGGAGGGCTAGTCCGCGACACAGTTTGCAGATTTCCCTGCTCAAACACGCCTACTATACCTGGTATTTGGCTGGTGAGCCGAATAAGGGACGTCTGAGCAGGGAAACCTGCTAACTATGTTGCAGACTGGTCTTCCAGTACTGGAACTGGGAAACCCTGCTTTAGTGTTATGCTTAAACATGCAGGAGAGGTGGTCGCCATATTTAGACCACATCTGTCTGTCTCCGCAGCACTGACTGAGCCACTCCAATGCAGAAATTACATCGATGTCACTGTATCCGTCAAAATAGCCAATCAGAAGCCTGTCCACTCAACCGCTTCATGTGCACTGAAGCGAGCAGCCTTACTGCACGCGTCTGCGTTCAAACATACCAATGCTGGGTTTTAACACACCACATGAATTCGCAGAGAAAAAGCAACTTAAGAATCACAAATATGTACGTCTAAAATCTCTTTGACCTGTGAGCTTTTTTGTTTGTTGTAAAATAATCCTGATGCCAATTTATTTTTATGAAGCCATTAAATAGCATAACCTACAGAGTGCATATTATGCAAATCACTGATGTGGGAGAACCGAGAATTGCAAGATCGACAGATATATAATGTTTTAAATAGTTTACATTAGTGTGACGTACAAAGATTGTATATTGGCAATACTCTGGTCAAAACTGTGGGTTAATTTCCCATAATACAGTTCTGTCTAGAATACAGTGTTGCCATGACATTATTTTCATATGGGTGCATTATTTATTGATTCAATGTAATAAAAGATTCTACTTTAAAATGGTTAAATACCACTGTGCGCAAACCTTCAAAACGAGGCATTATTGGGCTAGTGGTTTCCCATTTATTGTTAAAAGATTCTCCTCTGTCTTAATATTTGAATGTAGACAATGCTACACTGCATCACTGGGCTTACATTTTTGCTGCACCTCAAAGCTCAGTACAGATGTATCTCCTTCCTCAGAGACATTTTGTACCTTAAACTGCAGAACTATATTAAGCAATGCTATTGGGCGTAATATTTTTCATGTTAATTACATCATAAGTGTAACCCCTCCTTTTTTTTTTAAAACAATAAAAGCATAAGGCACAACTGTCTTTCTCCGTCTAGAACAGTGTTTCCCAATCCAGTCCTCAGGGACCCTCAGACGGTCCACCTTTTTGCTCCCTCCCAACTCCAGGCAGAGAGCTGGAAAGGAACAAAAAATGTGGACTGTCTGGCATGGAGTTGGGAGGGAGCAAAAATGTGGACCAACTGTGGGTCCCTGAGGACTAGACGGGGAAGCACTGCTACAGAATTTTTTGAATGAGCCATACTGAAGTGTATAAATTAAATGATTTCAAAGCAGTAGTCTGCTTAATGACTTTGTGCGTGACTTGATTTATGGTTTGGTACAACTCACACATGCACACAGATGGAAGAACATGCAAGGTGATTATGATCCTAAGGGAATGTAGAACCAACAGACTTTAGTGATAACATCAAGGATTGCTGCTAAACCTTTTTTTTAAGAAAGATATATTTCCCATTTAGGTCTCCTCTCCCCCACCCAGTCAACAACATCTATAATCAACACCTACATCAAATA
This sequence comes from Isichthys henryi, assembly GCA_026776945.1. Lineage (NCBI taxonomy): Eukaryota > Metazoa > Chordata > Actinopteri > Osteoglossiformes > Mormyridae > Isichthys > Isichthys henryi. Next base: position 3,199,402 of record JAODJX010000048.1, on the reverse strand, counting down.
GGGAGGCTCTGACCAGATTAGTGTGCTTCCGTTTCTAAACACTTTTGGACAAGAGGAGTCAAGCGATTGGCATTTCAGATAAATCCGGTTTCTTCAGGCACACAACTCACTTAAACAGCGATTCCCTTTCGTTATAAAAATGCATGTCGTATTTCAAAGAACCTGCTTATCAGAGCATTTAAAAGTTCACACATCTTAAGATTCAGGAATATCACGGCATGGAATTACCGTCGTAAAACGTTCCCCCCTACTATGTTGCATCCATAGGCTGCATTTCAATGATAGTCTAAACAAGCATACCTTTAGGATCTACCCAGACGACGACAGATGTCGCTGCAGAGCAATCTAGAAAACCCAGCCCAACACGGGCTTTGTAGTTCAAACGCGGTATCCAGTGGCACTCTGTTCCAATAAGAGCGCCACCAACATCAAGTTAGTACACAAAGCACGGTTTCAAAAAAAAATTAAAAATCGCTGTGGCTTGCTTTAAAAGAGCAGCTTGGGAAATTATACCAAGAAGCCCCAGTTATAACAAGCCGGTTTTGCTTTTGCACAACAGCTTGCCTATGGAGTCACAGTGAAGACTCCCTAGGTTTAAAGGAAGTGCTTGGCTTAACAGAAGAAACAGTCGAGTGTAGTATTGAATTAATTTATTTTCAGATCGCTGAGGTCATAAAAATCCGAAGCAACCACGATGTGGAAGCGGTCTCGGGGGCGCCACATCACCGTGATCGACAGCTCCTTCGCCGGAATCTTTAAAATATAAAAAGCGGAAAGGAAATCAGGCTTGAAAACAAAACAGATTTTACACCTTTTAAGCCATTGTAGAATCACATTATTATTCTATTCCAAAGTTTAGCGCGATTATATCGTCTATAAATGTTTGTAAATAACTGATGTAATACATATGGGTTACAGATTTATTAACTAAATGAATGTTACCTTTGAACCCAGGTTGACGGCCGGCACCGGACTTGCGACCACGTGGCGTGGTCCACCGACATGCCGCAACATGGAGAAACTTCCTGCAATTAAAAATGATAATTAAAAACACGAACAAAATTTCGTTTGCAGTTTTATGATGCAACAATAATAAAAAATCTTACCCAATATTTCTTAGGAATCATTTTCGTTACGTGCCAAACTTAATTTCACCCTGCCTACCAAGACAGCGGGCAGCACGGCGTATTGTACGACCTGCGCATCCATTCATACTTTTAATAACCTAACGGAACGAAATTAGCTGTAACGTTATTTGAAACCGCACCAGATTAACTCGCACCCAACCTCCCCCCCAAGGGCTAATAACGCTAATGCTGCCTCCGAACGCTATTTAAGCTCTCTAACGGCCACGCGTCACTGCTGCGTCACACGCCAAGGATAACTTCCGGAAATCTGGTAAACATTATCCGGTAAATTCTTTTTATGCGCATTTTGTTGTTCAAATGTAAAAAACGGTAATTATATATAGTGTATCAGCGTTTTGGCCGATTTTTATTAAAGCCAGTTTAAATACATTTCAGCAACCTGATATTTGGCGCTTTACAATCCTGGACTAATATTACTGTTTAAAGGCATCGAAGATACTGTAAGCAAAGGAATCCATTTCGAACCAGTTGTATATAATTATAAAATGAAAAATTTAAATGTAAGTAAGAGTACCCAATGTAAAAGCAATTTGTAACAGAGTTATTAAGTATTAAATTTCTTACGAATTGCATTTTGGTTCGGTATAAACACTCATGTTTTTAATAATAACCGTAACAGCAGGTGGGTGGATGGATAAATGTGTTCTGATAGACACTACCATTCAAAAGTTTGAGGTCACTTAGAAATTTCATTGTTTCCCATGAAAACATACATGAAATGAATCTGAATAAGAAATGTAGCTAAATAAATAGCCAACAGTAATCAACAACGATAGAAATAATCATTATTGAAATTAAAATATTGATTGTGTTCTTCAAAGTTAGCTTTCATCAAAGAGTCCTCCATTTGCAACACTAGCAGCCTTGTAGACCTTGGGCATTTTAGATGTCGGTTTGTTGAGGGCATTCTAGACATCAGAATCTGATAAGATTTCACCCCGTGCTTCCTGAAGCATCTACCACACGTTGGATTCACTTGATGGGCACTTCTTACGTACCATTTGGTCAGGCTGCTCCCATAACAGCTCAGTAGAGCTGAGGTCCGGTGACTGTGCTGGCCGCTCCATTATACACAGAATACCAACTGGCTGCTTCTTCCCTAAATAGTTTTTACATAGTTTGAAGCCGTGTTTGGGGCATTATGCTGTTGTAGGACCAAACTGGCTCCAGTGAAGTACCATCCACAAGGTATGGCATGGCGTTGCAAAATGAAGTGATACCCTTCTTCCTTCAAGATCCCTCTTACGCTGTATAAATCTCCCACTTTACCATCACCAAAGCAGCCGCGGACATCACATTTCCTCCACCACGTTTGACTGATGTCGTCAACCACTCCAGCGTCTTTTTATTTGATCTGCGTCTCACAAACATTCTTGTTTGTGATCCGAACACCTCAAACTTACATTTGTCTATTCAGAGCACTTTTTTCCAATCTTCCCCTGTCCAGTATCTGTGTTCATTTGTCCATCTCAGTCTTTTTATTTTTACCTTTTTTTTTTTGCCTAGAAGGCCAGCATCCTGTTGCCTCTCCACTGTTGACGTTGAGACTGGTACTATTTAATGAAGCTGCCAGTTGAAGACCTATGAGGCGTCTGTTTCTCAAAATACACACTCTAATATATTTACCCTCTCGCTCAGCTGTGCACCAGGTCCTTCCTCTCCTCGTTCTATTGTGGTTAGAGCCGGTTTGCGCTGGTCTGTGAAGGGAGCAGTACACAACATTGTATGAGATCTTCAGTTTTCTGGCAATTTCTTGCATGGAATACCCTTCATTTCTCAGAACAAGAATAGAGTGATGAGTTTCATAAGAAAGTTGTGACCATTTTGGGCTTATAATCGAAGTCACAATAGCTGGTGCTCCAGATACTCAACTTGTCCAAAGAAGGCCTGTTTTATTGCTTCTTTAATCAGCACAACAATTTTCATTTGTGCTAACATAACTGCAAAAGGATTTTCTAATGATCCATTAACCTTTAAAAATGATCAACTTGCATTAGCAAACACAACATTCCACTGGAACAGAAGACTGATTGTCGCTGATAATGGGCTTCAGTACACATATGTAAATATTCCATTAAAAAACTGCTGTTTCTAGCTACGATAGACATTTACAACATTAACAATATCTGAACAGTATTTCAGATCAATCATGCTATTTTAATGGACAAAAAAGTTGCTTTTTTTCAAAAGCAAGGAAATTTCTAAATGACCTCAAACTTTGGAACGGTAGTAGTGTATTCTGAATTTTAATGACTTAATCAGGGTCATCATGAATTCCTCAAAATAGTTATTGAGAATTTAGTTGCTGAAATGTGAACAATATTCTAAAATATTATACAATTGCATAAATGTTATGCATTTAAAGCAAATACTTCCCTGTATTTTTTTTCTTGTTAGGTCTGTCACACCAGCCCCCCCCCCCTCCCCCCCGTAGAGCTGGTATGCTGTGAATAGATAAGTTTCAATTCTTCAGATTTCCCTGACATGCATTATATATTTTTATTTTTATTTTTTTTGGGGGGGTGGTGCATGACTTAAGTATTGCGTTTTGTTAATTAATTATTTTTTCTCTTTAATCACTGCCAACAATGTAATTGATAATATGAAAGGAGACCCTGGGTATGAGCTAATTGTTTAATTGTAATTCCAGATCGGTTATGGTTGCATTCGTCCTGTCAGACACAGTCATGACTTAAAATTGTCAAAAGACGGAGCCAGAGATCAGGTAACACCAATAGGCGAGCCCTGCAAAGCTCACTGTACAAAAGCAGATGTAATTTTTTTAGATAATCAACCCGAGTTTTCACTAACATGTTACATCGAAAAAAGTGTGAGATTAGGCTGTTAAGTTTTTATTGTTTTCTGATACTGAGTAAGAAAATGTACACGCTAAAATACGACAACGGATCAAAACAGTTTACCTCGCAGGGACTTGATAAAATAAATCTTGTTAGGTTTGTTCATAGTGAGATCCCGTAGTTCAGTGTCAGTTCGAAGTGTTTGCCGACGTGTAAATGGAGGTATTGTACTCTGAAGTTAGTATTTTCACTTTCACTTTAGGAATGGTCAACAACAGTTTTAAAACATGCAGAAAAGTAAACTTTTGCAGGTGCGTTTTGCTAGAAATTTCGCATCATGCTAGCCAGGATTTCTAGGACATAACAGGATTGCAATTCGCAAGCCAACATTACACTAACATGACATGGAGAGGCCGTCTAACGACAGATGATTTGTAATACATCACTCTTTCCAGAGTTGTTATTTGGGGTTTAATCGTCCATGGAGCTATATGTTGACTTTTTACGTGTTTATTGGTGTGATTAAATTTGATCGCCACTTTACACAGTGTGTGTTTGGACAGTACTCATGACTTCCCGGAAGAATCAAAGACGCACTGCCCGATACTGTCTCCCACGATTTGCCCTTCCTATCGCCGTGACTCTGCCTGTGCTGACGCTTGCCGCCTCCGTGTACATAAGGTGTCAGTCTCAGACGACGGCGCCACTGGACAGGCGATCGTCTCAGCAGCTTGGTGCAAACGTCACACGCAATACATGGAACCATGCAGAACCTTCTATGCTCAGAATTGTGCAAAGCAGTTTGGGCACGCAGGATATCCCCGTGGCCAGTCACGAGGCACCCCCTGTGCCCGGTGCATGTGCCGTAAGCCCGGAGAACCGCTTCGATTGTGCGCGGGACCGTGCTTTGGGCCGGGAGGAGTGCGAGCAACGGGGCTGTTGCTATGTCCCCGTGATGCAGACTCTCCCCAGTGGACCCCCATGGTGTTTCTATCCTCCATCCTACCCTGGTTACAGGATGGGGCCTTTTTCCCCTACCACCCTGGGCAGGACCGCTACTTTAACCCGTTCCACACCTTCCTACTTGCCCCGGGATATCGCTATGCTCCGTCTTGATGTCATGGACGAGACTGAGAGCCGGCTCCATCTGACTGTGGGTGTTTCTTTGGTTATTTCTATTTGTTAACTTCATTTGCTAACAGAAATGTGATTTAAAACCTGAATTAATTTAACGGAAAAAGGGACAGAGCAAAACTGTGTCAGTGTGTATCCGTTGCTTGTCCCTGTTACCCACAGCTGAAGGACCCTGCATCTCCACGTTACGAAGTTCCGCTGTCATACATTCACTCTGCGAGCAGCTCAGAGAACAGGGACCAGCTGTACCTCACAGAGTTCCTCACGAAGCCTTTTGGGTTCATAGTGCGGCGCAAATGCAACGGCCGTGTACTGTAAGTGCAGTCTCCGCTCGTCACTGTAATCGTGTTGACGTTGCTAATGTCAAACCCAGGGGCATATTGGACTTCAAGACTAATTCAGATTTTGCGAGGATTATTGTGCCGAGGCCCGGCTCAAGCCGGTGACCTTCAGCTCACAGGCACTGAGGCTTAGCCTGCTGATCTAATGGATCCTTTCCTTTGGGTGTCTGTCTTTGGTGGTCCGGGTGCACACATGTGCGCACGTTGGTCTCAGGCTGAACACTACAGTGGCCCCACTCCTATTTGCTGACCAGTACCTGCAGATCTCCACCTCCCTGGCATCACCCCTGGTGTCTGGGCTGGGGGAGCACTACACCCCTCTTACTCTGGACCTCAACTGGACCTCTGTCTCTTTGTGGAACAGAGACATGGCCCCCCATGTGAGACCCTCGCCTTCATCCTTGTCATTATCATCACTGTCACGGTCCAACAGAGAAGCTGAATAGACCTATCAAGTCATCTTTAACTACCCCTGCTGACTTCTTATTGGCTTTTGCAGAGTGATGTCAACCTATATGGGTCCCACCCCTTCTATCTGGTGCAGGAGGGAGATGGACGGGCGCATGGTGTCTTTCTGCTGAACAGCAATGCAATAGGTCTGCTTAGTGATGGCACTTGTTCCTCATCATCTTCATTATTATTATTATTATTATTATTGCTAAAATGCTATTTTGTTTTGTATATTTCACCATAATCCTGCAACTTAATAATAGATCTAAACTGTTAATGATGCAAACATCATGTTTGTCCATTATTTCTGAACAGAGGTGTTGTTGCAGCCTGCCCCTGCTCTTACGTGGGTGTCAGTTGGTGGCGTCCTGGATTTCTATGTCTTTCTTGGCCCAGATCCACAGGATGTGGTCCGCCAGTACCATGAGGTCATTGGTAAGACCCCGAACTTCCTCTTCACCTCAGCTTGAGGTTCGGACCCCTCCTCATGGCCCGAGCCGTTCTCTTTGATATTACCATCTGTTTTTTATTTTTTACCGCACTGTGTCCCATGATGCCTCTTGATGTTCCAATTCCTGTGTCCTCCGAGGGTATCCCATGATGCCACCCTATTGGTCACTGGGCTTCCACCTCTGTCGCTGGGGATATACCTCCACCAATGTGACGCGCACTGTGGTCCAGCGCATGCACGATGCCCGTTTCCCCCTGGTAGAGTAGGGAGTCCCCTCTGCTGGTCGACATAACACGACTCATCGCTAACATACCCTAGTCACGCGCTGTTTTTCTGGTTTTAAGGATGTGCAGTGGAATGATCTCGATTACGCTGACAAGCAGAGGGTGTTCACCTTTGACCCCGAACGCTTTGGAGACCTCCCTGCCATGGTGAATGAGTTCCACCAAAAGGGCCTGAAGTATGTCCTCATACTGGTGGGTATGTCTGTACAGTATGTCGGGCCACATGATATATGTGCTTCAGTTCATCAGCACAATAATATTGGGCTACATTTCAGGACCCTGGAATCAGCAGTAGTACCCCTGGTTCTTACCTCCCCTTTGACGATGGGCTCCGTAAGCGTGTTTTCATAATGAACTCCACCGGACAGCCAATCATAGGGAAGGTACACCCCTAACTTATAAACGCCTCTTCACATTGTTTGGTGATTAGACAATGACCGTAACATAGGCCAAGATCTTGCTTAGAAATATCTGACTGGATTGCTGACTTTAAATGAGAAGTTCTCAGTACTTTAGCTGCCTGTGTTTTCTTATACGGATGTAACAATACCATTTGCCCAGGGTTCGGTATGCATTGCAGTTCGGTATATTATCAAGCCTTTTGGTGTGCTGTATATCTGCTGTATAATGACATTAAAATTCTAGGCTTCGAAGATAACACCCCAGGTTTTAGATGTATTTTTTGGGGAAAAAACACCGTCTTGTGTTCGCAGCAGTATGTACAGGAAAATGACCGGCATACCGTATTACTGCGTTATCGTACAGAATGGTTCAATAATATACCATGTACAGTGACACCCCCATCATGTAAGTAAACATTTTGCTACCAAGCTAAATATACAGTTATTTGGAAAAATAAAGAGGTAATTTTGTAATTAAAGGGTGATTTGTTTTAAATATACAGATACAGAAACCTTAGCGTTGCCATTGACCCAAAACCGCGATGCATACCGAACCGGGTATCGTTACGTTGTTTATAACTGGAATTCATGTGTCAGAACCTGACTGATGTGTGGCTGCACAGGTGTGGCCTGGTCCTACAGCTTTCCCCGACTTCACGAAGCCCGAGACGAGTCACTGGTGGGAGGATAACATCCGTGATTTCCACGACCGCGTGCCCTTCGACGGCCTTTGGATAGTATGTGTCTCCATTTATTCCCCATTGCAATCCGATGTGTCACACCTGTGAGTGGAACCGGACTTCCATGCAGGCTTTTGGGAGTTACTTGCGCACAAATTTTCTGAGGGCAGAAGAGAGAACCAATCACATTGTAGAAGAGGTTGATTCAAGCAACTAGAGGAGGCGGGACTAATCAATCAGATGTCTTGGTCCCACCTCCTCTGATTGCTTGGACGCACCTCCTTTACAATCTAATTGGTTATCTCTCTGAACTAATCATTTTTCCTTCTGCTCTCAGAACATTTTTGTGTAAGTAAAACTCCCACAAGCTCAGTGTGTCTGGATGGGCATAGGTGCAGGATAGGATGCCGTGTACTTTTTATGTATCTTTGCATCCAGGACATGAACGAGCCGTCCAGTTTTGTCCACGGTTCTGTGGACGGATGTCCTGACACTGACCTTGAGAACCCTCCCTTTGTCCCTGGTGAGCTCTGTGGTCCTACTTGTGTCGCCTGATACTCTAATTAGGCAGCATGGACTTCTCATGAGGGAATGAACTATATAGCGATTGGGGGGGTTGACAAAGCAAGTTTTCTGGGTTAGCTTAAGGTAGAAGTTATGACTGTGCAATGGGAATGCTCCTTACCTAAGCTCTTATTGGATGATCATGATTGTCCAGTAGGAATGCTCCTCATCTAGACTCTTATTGGACGATCATGACTTCTAGCTTAAGTTAATCCAGCTAACTATAAAATCTTGCTTTTCGGAATACCCCCCGTCTGTACAGAAACCAGTACGAGTTTGAACTTTTTCTGTCACACTGTATGCAGAAAAAGGGTTCACCTATGAACACTGCTGCAGAAGCAGGTAAATGATTCTTCATGAAGGCGCTCTGTGTTTTTAGGAGTCTTTGGTGGGCATCTGAATTCCAAAACCCTGTGCATGTCTGCTCAGCAGAACGCTTCTTCTCACTACAATCTACACAACCTCTATGGGCTGACGGAAGCCATCGCCACCTACAGGTCATTCTTGGCATTGTGGGGTTATTGTGAAGCACTTTTGGTGGGATCTATTTTTTTAAGCTCAACTCAATTTGTGATTATATCTCGACTAACAGCTGTTTGATAAAAGAATACAAAATAAATATATGTATTTACTGATTCTCTTAGGGATATTTTATTTGAATGAAAAGAATATTCTTATGTGAATGAATATACATACCAACTAAATTATAAACATGCATGTGCAAAGTTACTGTTGTACCCGACTGGGAGCACTATGCTTTACACCGATTATTAAAAATGTAAAATTACCGGCACTGAAAAGTTAAAAAGATACTGCTAGGAACGTGAGATTCCACGGTCTCAAAGACAGCTGACAACTGAGTGAGGTTGACTGCCGAGACAAAGATGCACAGTGTGACCAAGCCAAATCATTTCATATTAGACATAGTATGCACTTACACAAAAAATATTTATCACTAATATTTATATATGACTTTATGTGATCTGACTCATTTTCAGTGTTGTTTACACTGTATGTTCTTGGCTTCACACGTCGCCTGTTTGCTTCTGAGATCTTTCATCGAGCTCCAAAAATATTACTGTTTAATTGTTCACAGCTAAGTCTCAAAAACCGAAACCACGAATGTCTCATTGGCCAATGGGTGACTGTATCTGTATCGCGTCTTATCAGGTGGTCAGAGCTGTATCCTTCTCCTTCCCGCGCAGTGCCCTCGTGAAGGTTCGAAGGTCACGCCCCTTTGTTCTGTCACGCTCCTCCTTCCCGGGCCTGGGTCGCTTTTCGGGGCACTGGACGGGCGACGTGCGAAGCGACTGGGACCAGCTGCGCTATTCCATTCCTGGTGAGGGGGGAGGAGACGCCCGTGATTTCCACCATCTGTGCGGCAGCACTGTTGGGTGCGGGTGTCGCTGCCTGTTGAGGCTACAGGGCTTCCCGCACGACACCATGGCGACCGCCGGACACTATGGCCGCTTCGGCCATGGCTGTTTTCATGAATTAGGGCATTGCTACAAGACCCCCTGCAGATCAGCCTGCTGTCTGCTCCCCACCAATAGAAACAAGTCCAAAAATACAGTGATGTTCCTGCTTTTAAAGTAACGGTACTCCGCTCACTGTCCACCACCCTTTGTCCTCCTCAGCTGTGTTGCTGTTCAGCCTGTATGGTGTTCCGCTGACGGGGGCAGATGTCTGTGGCTTCGAGGGCGACACAGCCGAAGAGCTGTGCATCCGCTGGACTCAGCTGGGCGCCTTTTACCCTTTCATGAGGAACCACAACGACAGGCCCAATGCCGTGAGATGATTCACTGCCACGACTTGCGCGAGTGTGCGAAAGCTAACATGTGTCGTAAAGTAACACACTGACCAGATTGGTTTAATCTAGTTTAATCTGGTTTAATGCAAACAAGAGCCTTGTAAGATCTGGTTTGGTGGGTCAAGTGTTTGTAAAGCTTTGTAAAATGTGATTGATAATTCAGTGTCCTAAGACGAGGTCTTGGTCTATGGCCCCTTGTTACGTAATGATGCACACGGGAATAGCCAATGAAAGGTGGGAAAAAGACAGGGCACATGCGAGCTACTCGGGTACAAGGCAGTTAACAGTCAATTGCATTAAAGCAGCGATACTTTACAAACTTGGTCTGCAAGGGGCAGCGCGTCAAGAGCAGGAGCAGCAGACAGGTGGAATTGAGGATTAATGTGGCAGATGATAACTTGGACACTTGTCATCAGACTTCCTCCATATGGGAAGATGATTAGCCATACACGCCCCCCCCCCCCCCCCACATCACAGTAATGTTTGTGTGAGTTTGCATGGATTTTTACATATTTCCCCTAGGGATTTGTGTGTGCGTGTACCTGGATGCTAGCTACGCTAACTCTGCTAATGCCCCCCCCCAGCCCCAGGAGCCATTCGTGTTCAGCCTGCCGGCGCAGGCGGCCATGAGGTCGGCCATCGGGCTGCGGTACTCTCTGCTGCCCCTGCTGTACACTCTGTTCCACCACGCCCACATCTCTGGCAGCACTGTGGCTCGGCCTCTCTTCCTTGAGTACGCTGACCAAACCACGGACCAATCATGGATGGCAGCTCCCCTTTCTTAACAAAGCCTGCAGTTATATCTGCATGCAACCTCATACCATATTGCTGAATGTTTAAACCTGTCCAGCAAGGGGGCATAATTTCATAGTTATATATTGAAGTCATATATAAAATCTTTGAACGCTTAACTACAGTAATGGTGCTTTTCCACTGGCATACAGGAACCGATCCGTCCCCAAGCTGTACCGCGAAGAGAGACTAGTTACAGCGCGGTTCCAGCTCGCTTCGGTTTTCCACCGCAGAAGGGTCGGTGTGGTAAAGGCGTTGCCGAGTTTGGAGAACAATTTCAAACCAAAAAAAAACACATATTTACTGTTCGCACGATGCACATCATGATTTATTATGTGCTAATTTCTGTAACGTGTTCATTTCCGCTCACATGTCTGTGAGAATCACCATATTGTTGGTATTGTGACGCTAGTGGAATTCGCTTGTGTAAATTTGCATGACGAATCCATTCCATTCAGCTGTTTGATACCTTATTAAGTAGGAGGTTGGAAATTCCGAGTTGATTGGAAGTTCCACGTTATCGGGAATGCATCAATACATTGCAATGTGCGACACTACTAATATATCGTATATCCACTTATTCCTTCATATAATCCACGTGCAGAACACCCGTATCTGCAAGCATTTTGACCAATCAGGTGTTGGTGACGCATCCCCCTCAGTTAGTAAGCAGGGCGTCAGCGTCGTTGCGGCTTGAGTATGGATCGGTTCTCGGTGGCAGTGGAAAAGCGCCATAAGGTTCAGAATTTAGTATAATTTCTTGGCAGTTTGCTCCTTAATGCAAGAATCACAATGTTTAATTATATTAGCATATTATACAGTAATATTATCTGCTTCGTACCTGTCCACTGATACATGTCTTGCCTCTGGCCAGGTTCCCCTCGGATCCTAACTGCCACACAATCGACAGGCAGTTCCTGTGGGGGAATTCTCTTTTGGTCAGTCCTGTTCTGGACCAGGGTGTGACCGATCTTGCCGTTTATCTCCCCCCGGGCACTTGGTACAGTCTGCATGATGTAAGCAATGCTGAAGCCCCAGAGTGTGTCCCGTTGAGTAGGGGGGGGGGGGGCGCTGGGAGTGATTTTTGTTAAAAAAAGTAAACCATACCTATAGTGATGAAGGGAAAGCCAAAATAAAGGAAGGGTAAAAAACATAAACTGCCCCCC
>JAODJX010000048.1:3140675-3180515 GCA_026776945.1 Isichthys henryi | reverse complement strand
CATACAGCACCTGGCTACCCTCCCCCCAACACTCTCCCCCCCCCAAACGGGCGCCCCGGCCGGGGGGCCCCCCCCCCCAACGGGGTTTTAATTTGAGTGATCTCAACTGAAAGACGCGTTTTTAATGCCACATGGGAGTAGCGGGCGATGAAAGCCAACCTGGCATCCACACACACGCAGCCTGATGGGGAGAAATAAAACGAAATGCGAGGCTGTCAGTCTGGGTAGGAGAGCGACGCACCTGGAATGTCTCTCTGTGCAGAATCAGAGAGATAATGAAATTCGTACTTTCAGCAAGTGACCCTTGGGTTATGTTTGTGCGTCTGCCCACTACACACACACACACACACACACACGGGTTTGTAATTATGTCTTTGTGGGGACTCTCCATTCATTTCTATGGGCATAACCCTAATCCCAACATGACAGCCTTAATCCCTACCCAGCCCTGACATTAACCTAAAGTAACCATAAGTAACCTTAACCATAAGTAACCAAACAAAAATATAAGACTTTTGGCATTTTTAGTTTTCTGATCGCAGTCACTGATTTTTGTGGGGACCCCAAAAATGATCCCCACAATGTGAAAATAACATCAGGTTTTTAATGCTATTGGGGGGGTCATTTGTTCCCCACAAAATAATATAACCCTAATACACGCTCATTCACACACACACATTTATACTCATATCTTTGTAGGAACATTCATTTCTATGGGGAAAACTCTAATCCCAACATGACCTTAACCCCTACCCAGCCCTAACCTTAACCATAAGTAACCAAACAAAAATATAAGATTTTTGGCATTTTTAGTTTTTTGATTGCATTCACAGTTTTATAAAATATAAAATTGAGTTTCCCCTTGTGGGTCCCCACAATGTTAAAATAATATGTTTTTATTTAACCAGGTTATTTAGTTTTACCAGGTTTTAGTTTGGTCCCCACAATGTTAAAATAATAGGATTTTATTTAACCAGGTTATTTAGTTTTACCAGGTTTTAGTTTGGTTCCCACAATGTAATATATCCCCCCCCCCACACACACACACACACGCACACACACACACACACACACTTCCTTGGGTCAAACTCCATAATGTGAGGTGCCGTATTAAAGCACGAGCGGAGTGAGTGCTGGATCCGGGAGTGTAATTGTGCTGATGCTGCTGGTGTTCGGGTCACAGAGCAGCATGAGACAATCTGAAGGTACTTAACCCACCAGAGCTCCTCCAGCCTGCAACATACAGCCACACTTCTGCAGATGCTTAACCCCCGTTACAGGCAACGACCTAAAGAAATGGCGTATGCTTCCTCCAATTTGGGAAGGGCTGGTTTACCGCAAGCAGAGGAGGCTCTATGTCCCGTGACATTTCAGGGTCTATGCTGCAGAGAGGTAGTGAGCACGGCTGACGGTTGTGGAGCCGCAGCTCGCTGGTGTGTGATCAGCCTGCCGATGCGGCTCGGATCGCTCTCGGCAGACGCTAAATGGCGTCACGCTACGCTCGCGCCAGCGCTTTTTCCACCCAGGGAGCGACTGAGCCGCCCTGCTGCCTAACTGACAGTTTTTTCCACATCTGCGGGGTGGTAAGATGGTATCGAGGCTAGCAGAAGGGGAGGGGGGGGGGTTCTGATAGATCCTGGGGTTCTTCGATCACCGGCATGAGCCATGGACCGTTTGACGTCACGAGGGTCGTCTTTATTTACCAAGAGCTGCTCCCGGATCTACATTCTCCATGCATGGCTGCAAATAGCTGGTGTTTAGCCCGTTGATTGATTTCTCCCTACGCCAGGTCTGTTTCAATCCATGGCCAGAAAACAGGTAAAGGAAGAGATGAAGAGGAGATCACATACGGCTGGCCAGACTCCATGCTCCCTTAGTGGCTCTGAAGGGCTTTCGGCCACGAGCGATTCATCAATCACCTTTCTTTCCTCTTGAAATAAGACCTGTGGTACCAAACAGTTGGGGGGATGAACCTCCTCAAAAATGCAGCAGGAGTGTAGCGCCCCCGCCCCACACACACTGAGACACACTCCTAGATAACATCTGTGGTTTAACTGTAAGGACTGTATCACAGGCAGGGGTGACAAAATTAACCTTCAGCTCGGAATGAGTGTCAGAAAGCCGAATTTGTAGCCCATCTGCTTGTACGTGCAGATGTGGGTTAACACTGGCGCTGTCCTGCACATATTCAGATGTGCGTCTAAATGCGGACATGTGCTCGAGTCCCCAGGCTGCACGTATGCGCAGTTACGTGCGACCGCGCTGACGCCGTCCTTTGCATGTCAGCTCCTGTCTCACCAGCTCTTACTGCGTGTGTCTGTGAACCAGTCGATCTACGAGTGAATCTCATTGTTTGCATCCCTGTCTTTTGAGAGTTCTTACATGAAGCAGTAAAAATATACCACGGCCATTACAGAAATACTTTTATACTTGACATAGATAACGAGTCGCTGAGAAAGCAGGGTTTCTTAGTCGTTTGCTTTTAATTCATCGCCTGGTAATTGATGTGCATGGGTAAGTGCAGTCAACGTCTCAGGTGCAAGCCGAGCGCTTTCATCGTTTATTCGTGTAATAGCTGTTTTTGGCAGCTTCTGGTCCTGAAGTGCGGCACCTCTTGAGACCGTGCCGTTTAATTTCCAGCTGTGTAATCGTCTGATTATAAGCAATGACTGAGGCTAATGACACGGTGAATGACTACACGGAGGACAGAGGTGATGAAATTGTTTGGAAACGTGGCACATCCCGCTGCAGCTTTGGGGACCGGTTACTTAGGGCCATCGAGGAGCAATCAGGGCACCGGAGACCTGGGCGAGCGCCTGAGGTCGCCGAATGACGCAAGTGCCGGTCCTCCCTCCACCCAGGTGGCAGGTAAACAAAACGTGGGATTTTCGCCTGGGCCTCACATCGTGCTGCAGGTTAAATCCTACAAACTAAAAATTTGTTCTAATAGCATGAAATAAATTAAGAAATTACACGATAATAATTTGCAAAACATCCCCTGTGTATTTGGTTGGTGGTCATATAGCCTATCATTTTTAATTTGGCATAAACAAGGCCGTACTAAAGAGTTTGATATTGGGGGGGACACAATTTAAATGCAAAGGTCTATTTATGAGAACTAATTCAATATCGGGGGCTACACACGCGTCCCCAAAGTCAGTACGCCCCTGTCTATATTTTATCTAAACCAGGACTGCTCAGTCCTGGAGGTCCGGGGGTGTGCACAGCTTAGATCTTTGGATTTGCCCACCCCTGACCCACACTGGCGAAGGCCGAGTCCAGTACGCACGTGTTCAGCTGGTTTACATGTCCGTAATTCCAAATGTGTGGCGTGGTTACCAACTGCCTCAGTAAATCTGCGTTGTCTACTATACTAAATTAAATTTTTATCTGTTGTCCAAACCACAATGAACAGTCGATGAATTATAATTTTTTAAATTTTATTTTATGCTGAGTCTGTAGACGAATTTCGAAATACAGACGTTCCTCTGCTTAGGAACTTTCAACTTGGGAACTTTCAGACATACGAATACGGACTGTAAGTCCACATTGTGTTCATTTTGTTCTCATTTCCTGTCCGCAACATCAGTTTATTTTTTCTGTGCGCCAATTCTGCCCAGCAAGACTTCTGTCTGCTACTCCCACCGCGCAGCAGCGTAGCATGCGTACTCCCAGCATCCTAGTTCTTTGTACTTGCGTATACCCTTAAAATGATGTTGAATAACGACTTCAAGTTACCTTTCTTGTTACGAAAGGCCATTCGGAACGTATCTTATTCGGAAGTAGTGGAGCGTTTGTATCTGTAATGAAATGAATAAAGGCTATTGTGCATGACCCAGAGCAGCAGACCAGTGCGCTTTAATATTAAACCCACTTAACGTTAATCGGGCTGGGCCACTTGACTTTGCACCCTACTAATAGCTTCGTAATGCTGGGTTACAGAGGGTGGAAAATCAGCCTGTTTTCTGTGTAAAACTGGCGCAGTGAGGCAGGGAGTGTAACTTCATTAGCTGGTAACCTGTCACAGTGCATTTGACTTTAAAAAGAAATGTCTGTTTTTATGCATTCGGAAAGTAGAGGGAGAATTTGACAGAGCGTCGTTTCCCTGCACTGCGTACACACACGTGTATGTGCAAGTGCGTCAAGGAGCTTCGTGGCACGTTTTCACTCCCTCCCCCCAGTTCACGTTGGCTCCCTACCTGTTAAAATCTGAGTCTCCACACTCACAGCCTCTGGCCGACATCACACTCTCCGAGAGGGCTGTGGAGATCCAGCAGCAGGTGGTGGGGGGCTGCCCAGGAGACACGCTCCTGCCTGCGCGTTGAAGGTCACCGGCATGACCTGGACACGGTAACCTCTGGTCTGCAGGGGTTGTCTAATAGCTCGTCACACGGCCCCCCCCCCCCCTCCCACAATCTGACCGCGGGGTCATTTTTTACTGTTATTCTTTTGACCTCATCCTCCCCCCTCCCGTCAGCGAACCCCCTCCCACGCAATTTGAGTCTCCATCTCTTTTCTTTGCTCGTTGCTTTTTCTCTGATTTCCATCGGTTCCCGGTTTCTGTTGAATGAGGACGCAAGTCACTTATTATGGATAATTATTGATGTAATGGATAGTGTGGCTGCCAAAGCGGGGTGGGGGGGGGGCGGCTGTTTCTGCATGCTGGGGTAATTAAAACCAAAGGCAACAACAAATGCATACTGCCATCTGTCACTGTGCGGTGTGGCCGTACCGAGCACTGTGAGCAGGGCCCGGCGAGAGCGTGTGGGAGGGGCGGCACTGCCGACGGACCGCCCAGCCCGACAGACCGCGGCCGAGGGCTCTGCCCCGGTCCTCCTGCAGCGTACTGTCTCTAAAATATGGTGGTGTGCTGAGAATTTACATGCTAATGTCTAGTGCTTTGTCAGTAAGTTGGCGCTGGACGTGAACTGCAACCTTTAATAGGATAGAATAGAGTATCTTTGCTATTGTACATCTGTACCTACAATCAAATATATGTGCTTCCCACCAAAGATACATAAAAATAAAAATAAAATAGTAATAAAATAATAATCAACACCATTTAAAAAACAATCAAGGGATAACTATGCTCCAGAATTATATTTAAAAAATTATTTTCCTTCACTAAATGTCATGTTTATTTGATTATTGTACAATTGCAGTATTTAAAAAAAAATGTAATTATAGCAGCTGAATAGCATAGGAATGATAACAATGTGACGTGTTTTGTGTCTGCATGTGTGAGAGCAGGACAGCGATGCACACTGGGGCACCCGCCTCATTATAACTCTGCCTGTGTTGCCATGGCTGTCTATTAGAGTGGCGAGATTAAAGTGCAATTTGCATGTGAAAGCAGGGCCCGGGCTTCTCCCGCATGTGGCATCGTGGGAGGCATGGGGGTGGGGTTACAGGGAGGAGGAGGAGGGGAGGGTGAGCAGCAGTTACCCATAAAGGAAGTGTGGATACAGCTACCTAATGGCATCCCGGCAGGAGTTTGTGGATGAGGCCAGTAGGTGTGGCGGCTGTTTTGTCTGCAGGCGTCTTAAAGACCCATGTTTTCCTAGCGGGGCTAAACCCACCCTGACAGCCCTTTTGTTACGGCACCAGCGCTTTTTGTTTGTACGTAGTGCTGGCCTTCATGCCAGTTTGCCTTTAAGTTCTGGGACACTGGGATTTGCCGACGTCACAGAGCGCCGCGCCGCCGGCTAGAAGGGATCCATGCAAAGCAGGCCGCGTCCGATAGAGGCGGGTTTGCATACGCAGCCTGTGGCAGCTGGCCGTCTCTCTGCCATGTTCCCAGGTTTAATGAATGGCCCCAGATTCATTCGAGCCATCGGGAGGGAGAGAGAGGGGAGGGACGGGGAGAGAGGAGGAGGGCGGAGAGAAAACAGGACATTTTGCTGCTACATGGGTTGGAAACCATTTTCATGCAGGTGTGAAGATGTTTTGGGGCTTTTTGGTCTGAGAGAGAACCACTTAGGGGGGCATTTGGTATTGCTGCTCTACGGAAAGCACGTCCCGCTGAGGGCCGTTCCATCGCGGCTCCAGTCCCGGACAACCGGCACGTGGGAGGACGTTGATGAATATTAATGACTGGAGGGGGGGGGGTACAATTACGGGGTGCAGGGAATCTGAACGAGACAGAACTGTCTGTCTGTCTGCTGTGGAAATGCATCTTCATATAAGCATGCTATATAATGTAAAAATCAGCATTGTACAGGACAGACAGAGTCATAGCTAGGCATAGCTCGTACAGAATAGAGAGTCATAGTTAGGCATTGCTCTTACAGAATAGAGAGTCATAGCCAGGCATAGCTCGTACAGAACAGAGAGAGTCATAGCTAGGCATTGCTCGTACAGAGTAGAGAGTCATAGCTAGGCATTGCTCGTACAGAATAGAGAGTCATAGCTAGGCATTGCTCGTACAGAATAGAGAGTCATAGCTAGGCATTGCTCGTACAGAGTAGAGAGTCATAGCCAGGCATAGCTCGTACAGAATAGAGAGAGACATAGCTAGGCATTGGTCATACAGAGTAGAGAGTCATAGCCAGGCATAGCTCTTACAGAATAGAGAGTCATAGCTAGGCATTGCTCATACAGAATAGAGAGTGTCATAGCTAGGCATTGCTCATACAGAGTAGAGAGTCATAGCTAGGCATTGCTCATACAGAGCAGAGAGAGTCATAGCTAGGCATTGCTCATACAGAGTAGAGAGTCATAGCCAGGCATTGCTCATACAGAGTAGAGAGTCATAGCCAGGCATTGCTCATACAGAATAGAGAGAGACATAGCTAGGCATTGCTCATACAGAGTAGAGAGTCATAGCCAGGCATTGCTCATACAGAGTAGAGAGTCATAGCCAGGCATAGCTCTTACAGAATAGAGAGTCATAGCTAGGCATTGCTCATACAGAGTAGAGAGTCAGCTAGGCACTGCTCATACAGAATAGAGAGAGTCAGCTAGGCACTGCTCATACAGAGTAGAGAATCATAGCTAAGCATATCTCATACAGAATAGAGAGAGTCATACCTAGGCATAGCTCGTACAGAATAAAGAGAGTCATAGCTAGGCATAGCTCGTACAGAATAAAGAGAGTCATAGCTAAGCGTTGCTCATACAGAATAGTGAGTCATAGCTAGGCATAGCTCTTACAGAATAGAGAGAGTCATAGCTAGGCATAGCTTGTACAGAATAGTCATATCTTCATAGTAAGAGAGATTCGGGGGGGTGGGCTTCATGAAACTAGAGAGACAGAGAGACTGTACTGTGTTAGATTGCCATCACACCCCCGCTTCCCCCCCAGCCCCCCACAGAAAGGTGCAGGAGGAAGGAAACTGTAGCCACAGTAGAGAACTGCAACTTTTATTACCCCCGCATCTCCCAGCAGCACCCCCCACCCACACACTCAATATTAGCCTAGCGTCCCTGGCGGGCAGGCACCCCCCAGGAGATTTGCCGCCAGGTGACGGCCGTGTTGCCGTCGCTTTGCATCATGGCCGACTGAAAAGCCACCGCTTTCCTGATGTATACTGACTGCTGTTCCAGCAGCTCCGCGGCCAGCTCGCCTGCGCACTCACAGGACGGGGGGCCCTGGGGTTGGTGACTGGCTTGTCTCGGCTTCTCTTTCACCCTTTTGCGGTTTCTCTGTCCGCATGCACAGCACACCCAATGCTCTTTTTTCAGCTCGGAAAAACAATACTAAGAGTATCAGAGATTAGCGATACTGAGACGGTTCCCTGAACCGTCTGACTTCATGGTGAATAATAAGATTAATATTACTAAGTGAATTATACGTTACACTTCAGAAAGGATGTGTTCAGTTGTGAATCTATGAGCAAGGAATTCACCAGAACGAGCCCCGATCTTTGCCGCAGACACACCCCTCCCATCCCACCCCCTTATGTCCATATTGCCCCCTCCAAACTCATTGTCCTTCCTGTTGCATCTCCGCAGCCAATTATATGGCCAGGTATTAAAAGAAACCATTTCCATATAGATGGCTTCGTCTGGCTGTTCTCCTGTCACACACCGCTCCTCTTATTAGGTTTTCACTGCTATTGTCACCATCATTCTCTAATACTGTCTCTGGTGCATTTTTTGCTTCTGTGTCTTGATACTGATGGTCACTGTAGATATCTATTCATTTGAAGCTGATGATGACCCCACAAAATGAGATGGTTGGGCATATAGGTTCTGGAGTGTCCTGTTCATCTGGAGTCAAAATTTGTGGTGGATAAAATATGGGAGCTCAGCATCTATGTGTGTTTTGCTGAGTGCATGAGAACAACATACATCCATCATCCAACCGGTTATCCAGGACAGTATCATGGGTGGGGAGGGGGAGGCTGGAGCCAATCCCAGACAGCACAGACCACATTGCAGGGGGACACCCTGGAAGGCATGCCAGTCTACTGCAGGGCACACGTACTACATGGGTTATTTAGAGATGCTGGCTCACCCGACTACATGACTTTGAACCGTAGCAGTAAGCTGGAACAGTCAAAGGAAGCCCACATGAAATACAGAGAACAAGAAAACTCCAGAGAGAGAGAGAGCCGAGGCAGTCTTCAAACCCGCAACCCTGGAGGTGTGACACAATAGCGCAACCCACCGAACCATCATGGTTCCCAGAAACTGCAAATTACGAACGGCACGTGACGTTAATGCTACGCAGATCTAACTGATAGGTTTTGTACCTTTTTCTAAATTTGTTTGATTTAGCATCTGGGAATTGATGGGTAGAGGGGGAAAAAATCCTGAGTACCTCAGGATTAGATTAATTTCCCCTCAGCAGTGTCCCACTTTGACCTGTCAGACATGGATGATGCAAAGCATTCTGGGAAAAGTCTAGCATGCAGACACTAATAGGCCTTTACAACAGTGCTTTGCCAATATAGTGATTAATATAGCATTGAAAACACAGCAGCTAGATCCTGCAGAATCTGTTAGATTATTTGTTTTACTCAAGGCGTGCTTGCAGATTTACTGTTAATGTAATGACTCTGCTTGTTTTTCATTAAAAATTCATAGAATTTTTTCTGTAGAGTATTTAAGCTATTAGATGTATGTTTTCACGCTGAGGACCTCTTAAGCATCTCTATTTCTCTTTTTGATGAGAGACAAGGCGAGTGTCTAGTTGAGTCATGCATTTGAATCACTGTTGCTGAGTTCTGCTCAATGAATTTGTGACAATAGACTCACCCCCCCCAACCAAGAATCACATGTAACCCAAGCTTGCGTCTCTGTCACCCGCTTTGTTCCCTCTTTCATGCGGATCATGCTTTTTCCCTCCTCTTTATTTCACAAAGTACCCTGTGAAGCTAGTGTGTGACCTTCGCATTTGGCACCACGAAAGCCAGTTGGCAGAAGGTCACAGTTTTACGAGGTTCTACACGCATTGTTTCCGGTCAGGTCCTGCTCACCAGCCCTGTCCCAACCTCACAGTGCATGAGATGCTGGCTGGGCCGTGGACCCTGGGTGGGCCGCTGATCTCTGCTTACAGGCACTGCTAGTACCTCATCAGCCAGACGGTTGGTTTCTAGATGACGCAGTAGCTGCTATGATAGAATGGAAAGTATTTCTTCACTTATTCCACAACACTAATTGTCTAGATAAGATACAGTGAGAGAAAGAAAGGCCTGTCCCTTAATTGTGTAATATCTGACATTTGGCTGCTTCTCTACTCGGGCTGATTAAATCCCATTGTGTTCACACGGCCAATTTCACTCAGGAATGAAATGGTGAAAGAGATTATTGGTGACCTTAATGAATCCATGATGTTTATACAGTGTGGCCAAAGGCAATGTAATTCAGAGGAATCTGTATCATCAGATTGACTCACGTAATCTAAGTGTTGCCTTAGGTTAATCGTCGCTGATCATTATTTCCTAAAACCTGGTAGATCTTTCGGCAGACGCAACACACAATTGAGGGATTATATCTTCTGAGTTGGGAGTGTCTGGGAATCTCCCAGGCGGGACTGGAATCTGGAACCTTGTTGGGAGAGGTCTAGGCAACTTGCTAGTCCTGTTTCAATCGTGTTTCAGCTCATGAAGATGATGACAAAAGAAATTTAAATAAACAAACCCCAAGGTTGCCTCAGAGAATCCAGTTACTGGGTATAAATGTATATACCCTTACATTTCTGTAACCAGCATATGGATGAGTATAAAACTTAAAAGTATAAAACTCAGTTACCACCAACAAATGTTAATATGTAAAATGAAGCTGTTTACACAGAAAAAAAGATCATTTGCTGATCTCCCTGTATGGATTCATTTGATACTTATGCATGATGTTTACAGTCCATCAGACAGACACTAAAAAGACATTTTATAGCGGATAGAGTGTATTTCTGATATCAGATTACCATATTTCAAAACATAGTTTTCGCTTTAATCATTGTACAGCATATTCGTTAATTGGTTGACCAATGTAATGTTCATTTTGCCGTTGCGCGGTAATAGACGCGCTTGTTCAGCATTTCCATAGGAACGTCCGCGTGCACAGCTTCACCGTGCTTCAGTGAAGTGAACGCATGCGTTCTCTTTAATCTCCCGTCATTTCTGTATTAATTTCGTATAATAGAAGCAAAATTCGAATGGGCTGTCGATATGCTCGTTAAACGCGTAAAATGAACCACCTCTATTCTTAATGTGTCCGGTCTTGTTTTATGTCATTCCGCTTTACATTAATCTGTCACATAAGATGTAAGGGTGACATGTTACGCTAACGAAGGCGTGTATTTAGTTTCCATTGCAAATAAAGAATAAATACTGAATTTCATCACTAATCGTGCGAGACCCGTGCCACTGGAACAAAAAGAAGACATGAACTCTGTTGTCTATAATAGATCACTGTATATTTCTTTTACCAATGTAAAAAAACAAAACGTCGTGTAATACATTATGCGGGTAATTATCATAACTAGTTGACTGTCAGTCAGTATTCAGCAAACAGCGGATACTGTAAGTGCGGACGGATATCGATCAATGACTCGTTTGATGTATTTTCTCGAGCACGAATTACCTTTTATGGACAGACAGCGCCGCATCGTCCTTGCGCGCAATAGGTTGATTGTTGCCGCCGAGATACTGCTGTCTTTTAACCCTTCCGCTGCTGAATTTTGTTTAGTGAGAACAGGTTGATGATATCCATTTTGAAGCCATTTTAATTGCAACGCAGTGTCTCTCCCCCCCCACACACAATTGCATATGAGCTGTTCTTGTCTTTTGAAACAGAACCCTTCGTGCATTATAGGGTACACTTATCGGGGGAAGTACTTTGTTCATATTACAGCTATTTTGTAAACGATGCAATAATACTATATTTTAGTCAGAAGAAGTCGGGTATGTAAATGTGCTCGTGTATCAGAGAGGAGTTGGGAAGAGGTTTGGTTCAGTTCTTGTGCTTTGTCGTAGTGAGCCGATGGTCCTCAGTTCCACATATTCAACCAACCGGCTGGTGTATGTCCCGGTTCAGATGGCATTAATAAAGGAGCGGTTACAAACGCCGCTGGGGCTACAAACTGGCCCGCTTGACCTACATATCCTATTACAACAGTTATCCGCCCAAATTTGTTTTCTGCAGAACACAAACTGAAGAATATCTAACGCTCGTCTTTTAAATCCAATGCTGAGATTCATCATTTGCTCGAGCAATTAATATTAATTAACCTAATTGTACACTGAATTAGGTAACCCGTGATTAAGCGATTCGCAAAATCATTAATACCTGTCATTTTTTCGCTTACCACGAGGAAATCTTATTACCTACATATAGAAAACACAATTCACTGAAAGCGATTATATGATACACGATTAATACCCTAGCCATGTTGCTTAAACGATCTTCATATCCTCGGGCAGTAACTGTAAACCTTTTGTAGCTAAATTGTTTGCTAACACGTAATGCTCCGTGTCTGTTCCGAAATGTAACCTAATCCTTCTCAGAGGATGGCTTGCATTTATTAAGCGATTCCAATATATATATATATATATACCGATTTATCCAGCTGTAGTTACATTTCATTTCCAGGTTGGTTCTTTGTTATTTATTTGTATTTAACAACCCCAGAACTATTTTAGAATTTCAAATATGGCGCGTAGTACTTAGATCTTTATTTTAAACGAGTTTGCAATATTATGTATGGGCTACACAGCTGTCACACTGCCCATAAGAACGAAGAAGTGTCGTCTAACCTTGTTCAGCACGACCAAAAAATATGCGTTTACAATTCACACAAAATGTGCGCTTTATGACGTTTGCCTTCCAATAATGTTATTCATTTCGAAATGGGAATTCGGGTTAATAACAATCTTTCCCACAATTCCAACATCCAACTGTGGTCAGACCAACTTTGAACTTCTTCGTTCAGCGCTGGACTGCAAATCCAAAGAATTAGGTCAACCTTCCAGACACAAATGAGTCTATGTCTTCGAAAAACATTTAAACCTCGTATCTTATACACAAAATTACAGACAAAACTTAGATTTTTAATGATAGTAAAATCCACATTAAAAGAAAAAAAACAAAGCTTATCTAACTCCAGAATACCAAAAAATCATACTTCGTCTGCTAAGAATCTTACGTAGGCTATAATTCAGATGGATTTATTTATTGATATAATTTTAACTGGATATTGGCCAGACACGCGACGTTATTTGCGAAATGATTTTCGAAGTCACCATTGCTCCCTCTTGCTGTTCATTCCCGCGTTACATCTATACCCAACTTTATAGCAGCCCTTTTAACCCGCGACCCCCCCGCCTCTTCCCCCTGACGTCAAGGCCCTGGTTTTTTTTGCATGAACTGTCTTCGCTATAGTGCATATATCGCCTCGTTCTGCTACTGAAAGAGGGAGATAGAGAAGGGGAGAGAAGGAGGAGGGAGGAACGAAGGGAGACTGCGTGCAAGAGACAGACAGAAAGAGAGAGAGCGAGCACAATCTCTCTTCAGACAAGAGGAAAATTACCAGCAGAATAAGGCATCAAGCGACCGTCTGCACCATTCTGACACCCCATCCTTTTGCGCCGATCGTCCTACACAACCTGATCGGAGCGACAATGGATCTACCTGCAACCGGGGAGCACGTATTTGCCGTGGAAAGCATCGAAAAGAAACGATTTAAAAAGGTTAAGATCGCTTAACGTCGACAAATCAGATTTTTTTTTTTTCGCGGACAGCTCCCTGCGTGTATAATTGGAAAAGCTTCGTGCCTCGGTTATACATAACGAGTCATTATTTCTTGCTTATCTTCATTTACAGGGTAGGATAGAATACCTGGTCAAGTGGAGAGGGTGGTCCTCTAAGTAAGTCTCGATGTCGTATATTGTTTCCATATGTCACACGTTATGCCAAGCCATGTGTGTAGATAGTCGCCTGTACCTCTGTGGGGACTCAGTGTCGCCAGCTTTTTTTTTTTTTTTTGGTTTGGTGTAGCTGTGGATGCCATCAGTATTTTATACAGGGGAAGGGGAGAATGAAGCCCAACAAAATAAGCTGTAGTAAGACGGATCAAGACTATAGATTTGTTGTACTTTAAATGTGATTAAAGTTATCAGCCTGTTCATAGCAGGCGCGGTTACTGTAAATGTTAGCCTTCTGTAACCCACTAAACGTTTTTAGAAGCGGTGTCATTTTTACATTAACGTCATTCATTTTTATCTTGGTTACGATATTTAACACCACCTTACAAAATTCTTTATGCGTTCAAAGTTTGATTTTGACAGGGCGGCATTTAATGAATTACACATACTGACACGATATTGACGTTTACTGCCAGTATTAAAAATGCTTATGGCAGACTGCGTTTCAGGGTGCACTCGTCGTAGACACCGATCAGGAGTTCATATCTAACATACGAAACATGTGATAGATTTATTTCACTCTAATCTGTCTCGATCGTTTCCAAATGACCCGATAACCCTTTTGAGTTTCTAATCTTTTTGCGGTCTCTGTCTTAACGCGTTTATGCTCTCAGATACAACACATGGGAACCAGAAGAAAACATACTCGACCCGCGGCTTCTTACCGCTTTCCAAAACAGGTGAGCCCGTCAGCCCTCCCGGCGGTGACCTTATGCATTCATGCAAAGGGAGGCGGAGTAGCGCTGCCTTGTAGCCAACCGCTGTATAAGGCCTGAGGTGTCCGCCTGTCTCTTTACATTAAGGTTTAAACGAGATAATTGTATTATTGTTATTGTGGGTTTGCATCCTTGTAAATCCTGCTGGTGTCAGATTGCGCAGTTGTAGTTACGTTTAGGCACTCGGGAAATGCATTTTCAGTAATAGGAACAGTAACAAGAATACTGGCGATGTCATTTTTTTTTTCATAAGAACAATGGATAAGTTTTGATTTTGTACTTTTTGTGGCGGTGACCCTACGCGCCTGCACACCAGAATGCCGTTTTTTTTTACATTTGTTGGTTAGTACTCGATTTTACTTTTATAGAGGCTTCTGGAACAACATTATGTTTTTAGGTGTCAACAGCAAAGAAGTTCAGGCCACATTTTAATGGATTTAATTTCAGCAAACCTGTGAGCTGACTGCCACATTTCCGTTTGTGTTGATTTGCTAGGGTTCTGTAACGTGAGGCTGACAGCATCTTTCCATACTATACATTATCCTATTAAGTAATTAGTAGTACTGTTTACCCTTAGTCACTCAGTGTAATTTGACTGAGGGCACACTGCACGACCAGCACACTGCACAGCCAGCACACTGCACAGCCAGCACACTGCACATCCCTGCCTGCAGACAGGAGTACGAAAGTTTGGTCAAATTTAACCAGCATTAACATGATAGCACATTGAATCCCCACCGGAGATTATCTCCTTAGCCACATACTCACCAGGGTTTTATTTTACTAACAAGTAGCTATGGGTGTGAACGCATAGGTGTCTGCATGTTGTGAAATGTTGGATATAATGCGTGGAGGTTTAGTGAACTTTGTCAATAGTTTTTGCTTTTCTTTTGCAAATTCAGCTTTTGAGCACATGGCCCCCGTAGCACACTAGAAATACGTAATTGGGCAATCCATTATCAGGAAAACTGAAAGGGAGAACCATGAACCAAGCTTTATGAATCTTCCGGGGGGAAATAAGATGTAAAGAGCTGCAACATCAAACATACAATAGTGTAATTCTAAGAAGAAAACAGTGATCGGGAGACGTAAGGTCAGCAGCAGGGGGTCAGAATTGGAAAAGCTACATGCAGTGTAGAGATAAAATCACGCCAGTGAAGTATATGGCATAATCTTAAGCCTTGACATCCCACAATGCAACATTTCTTCTCTTGCTTTTGGGAGCCAAAAAACCGCCAAGTCTGACATCCACACAGCATACTGCCCGAGCATATCTTAGCTACACAAACCTTAACTTCCCCATTTACCAGCTCCTTCCAGTTCCTTGACCCCAAGGCCGTGCAGCCTTTGTGGGCCGGCTCAGGGGAACAGTTACGCACTATGGCCTGTGTCATGAAACAGTGAGGTATTCCTAGCAAAGAAGTAGCGCAGAAGCTGACTCCCAGATGTCAGTAGACACATTAATTTATTAGTTCAGTTTCTTGATTGACCTACATGACAGAGGTTGGAAGTTCAGGTCCAGAAAGTGCAAATCCAAGGTTTTCTTTCAACCAATCCGTTGAGCATAAAGAGACACAGTCACAAAGTTCTCAGCTGACTGGCTGAAAGAAAACCCAGATCTGGATTTGTACTTTCTGGACCCGAACTTTCCATCTCTGCTGTGTAGATTAAAC
This sequence comes from Isichthys henryi, assembly GCA_026776945.1. Classification (NCBI taxonomy): domain Eukaryota; kingdom Metazoa; phylum Chordata; class Actinopteri; order Osteoglossiformes; family Mormyridae; genus Isichthys; species Isichthys henryi. Next base: position 3,164,759 of record JAODJX010000048.1, on the reverse strand, counting down.
TAGAGTCTCTCTGGATGTAGTAACTTGAACGTTTTACTACTGAACAAATGAAAAACTCATCTTTTTATGCATTATATCGATGTGTTTGACAGGGAGAAACAGGAACAGCTGATGGGATACCGCAAGCGAGGACCTAAACCCAAGCCACTCTTTTTGCAGGTAAATGGCATCACGATTGTGTGGTTTCAGGACTGGAAGATCAAAATGAAGAGTGGAATCTTGTCAAGTATTACATCAGTATACAGGCGGAAGGTGTTCTGTGTGTGGAGTTTTGCACTCGTGGTTCTGGACATTTAGTGTAAATTTTCATGTGAAGTCAGGCTGTGTGAACAGTGCCTCATCACATTCATTTACAATTTATGAAACAGTACATTAATAAACCCATATAACGTTAGCAGAACTGAGTTGGCTAATAATCTGTCTTTCGAGACTGAGGGTGTGTATTGTAATGTGGGTGACTAGGATTTCATGGACTGGAAGCATTTTGGGAATTCTCTGGTTAACTTCAAAGGCCCCACACAGGATGAGTGATTCCCGTAGGAGGAATCCTCACGTTAAACGGCAGCTTGTCTGGGTAACGGCACTGACGAAGCATGAGGCACCAACCGGCCTTCCTGTGAGCTAAGCTCACAGCGGTACCCCCCGGAAATAACAGCCAGATGACCCGAGGGGGGGTAAATCCACATTGGTCAGGGGGTTTTGCGAACATTCATACATCTACACCGATGGTATGATGCCTCCTGCATGGACTTGGCCAGTGATGTGAAGCAGACTTAATGGCATCAAAAAAGCTGTGTAATAGTTCTTCACAGTATTCCTTCTTCAGATGAGTTTCTCTTAGATTTGCTTTGCGCTTTAAATTTCGCTCACTTAACATTTTAATGTAATTAGTTCCGTTCATCTATCTGTTTTCTGGAACCGCTTGTCCTGTTTAGGATGCAAAGCAGAGAACAACTCAGGGTGGGGGGCGCTGACCAATCGCAGGGCACACACTCACAAACCAGTCACTCACACAGGCAAACCTGTGGGCAATTTGGTAACTCCAATTAACCTCAGCATGTTCCTGGACTGTGGGGGGGGGGGGGAACCGGAGTATCCAGAGGAAACCCCTGCGATGACATGGGGAGAACATGCAAACTCCACACGTGGAACCATTGCAGAGACTCGAACCCAGGTCCTGGAGGTGTGAGGTGACAGTGCTAACCGTTGTATCACCATGCAGCCGGTAGTGCGATTCGTTTATTAATGTTCATGGATCCGATTTATGTGGCACTTCTCAAGGGGCCAAAGATGCTAATGATAGGTGGAGAACTGAGAGCACTTTGAGGTAGTAATAAATACATCATCTACAGACTGTGGTAAAGCATCCCAGTAATGGAGAAGTACAAGTAGTATATGGTAGCTGTACACATGGAGGAGAAATCGTTGCATTTTTTCAGAAATTAAGAATTAACTGGATATTTGGTCTCTTTCTCTAGCTTCCATCTTTTGCAAGGCGATCAGGGTTATTCTCCGAATTCCAGGAGATGTCCCTGGAGGAGGACCACCGATCCAAATCGGACCCGGTCATGATGAGTCACTTACAGCCACAGCAATACCAGCTAAGCAGCAAAAAATATCACCAGTACCCAACCAATGGCCAAGAGAGTGTCATGGAACAGCAGGCCAACGCCAAGAAGAAATATTTCTATCAGCTGAACAGCAAAAAACATCATCACTACCAGCCAGACCCAAAGATATATGACCTGCAGTTTCAAAAGCCCAAGGAGGTCAAAGGTGAGGAGCCCACCAATCATAAATGGAAGCTTCCGCCTACTACGCATCAGAAATGGGTGTGTGATAAAACGCCGGGATGCCTGAGTAAAATGAAGGACATGTCCCTGGAGCTGAATCAGGGTGAGGGGGACAAGGAAGAGATCAGCTGCAACCCCAAGGAGACTGATCTCCCCAACGGCATCAACAGCATCAACAGCAAGATGAAGATCATTAAGAACAAAAACAAGAACGGCCGAATTGTCATTGTCATGAGTAAGTACATGGAGAACGGCAGCCAGTCCGCCAAGATTAAGAATGGCGACCCATCGGTGGTGGAGAAGCCAGTGGATGGGAAGCAGCCTGAGGACAGTGGGTCAGAGAAGTTCATAGATGGGGTTGAAAGGATTGAGAGTCCAGCCTTGGGAACTGGAACTTCCAGTGAGTATAGAAGTGCAGCATGTAACAATGACTTTAAACAAACTGACAGCCAGAATTGCTCAAGAGGGGAGCATGCCAATGAGAAGGATCTCATTGGGGGAGACGAAGTGGGCGTGGCTGTGAGTCAGGTGGAGCCTAACATGACCCACCAATTACCTGCCTCCCCCATGATGAACAAAGAGGGGGATCGCCCCGCCCCAACTGCCAGCCGCTTCCTCAAACGGCACCTGTCTGACCCAGAAGAGGACCATAGCAGGTCCAAAGTGTTCCTGAGTGTCCGGAGTGTTAGCGCTCCTGGAGGCGTACCGACTGCAGCTGATCCGGAACACTCGCGCTACGGCCTGAGCTACAGTCAGGGGCAGGACCTCCTGGGTGTAGACCTGGAGGAACCGATTGACTTGAGCTGTGTGAGGTCCAGACAAGAGCGAGATGCTCTCCCCAAAGCTGAGCTCCCCTCAGAGGGCGACAGAGCAAAGAAGTCGGAGCCCAGCTGTGGTTTCAAACCCTTCCTGGGAAACATCATCATCACAGATGTGACGACGAACTGTCTGACCGTGACCTTTAAGGAATATGTCTCGGCGTAAGGCGCTGCAAGGCTGCAGCGACAGATCACTGAATATCGTCAAGCTGTACATTTATACAAAAATGATTACATTTTGTACATATAAAATATTTATCACAAAGACAGAAGTTGCTGAACATAAGACTTCAGTGTTTTTTTTTTATACTTAGATGCTTTTGAGATTTTGAACTGGAAGCATGACATGAGTTTGAAATTCTTACCACACCACAAGGATGAAATACAAATTTTGTCTGGTTAACAGTTTTTTTTTGTACGGAAGATGTTCTACTACTTACCGTGGCTACAGATTAGGCTTAGTTCCTTCATAGATACACCTGGCGTTCTGTCCTGGAGCTGGTTAACGTTACATACCTAATCATAGGTACAACATCGCAATGCATTCTGGGAACAGGAAGTCTACGTCCTTGTCTTTCACATTGTTGGTATAGTGCAATCCAGATGAAAAAGCACAAACATGGATATAGCTCACACAGATATATTTTTCATACGCTTCTGAAAATTGACATGGTTTACACTGGTTCTTACCACCATTTTTGCTTCACATACCACACTACTTGACTCCGTCCTAATTCCAGTTTTTAGGGCAAAGACAGTTTTTGTGTACATTGGCACAAAAAAGTTTGTTCCATAAATGGTGGGACACTCCCTTAGATTTTATTTAAGCTACTGGATATGCATCTTACATGTATGTAAATGTTTGGTGAGCTTGTCAGTCTGGTTATGCTGCAGTAAACTCGAATGGAGCAGTGAAGAATTCGACTGTAGTACACAGCAATACTGGTTTCAGGGTGACCTTAGATTGTTGGGAGTAGCTCTCAGTTCAGCGTTTGTGATATGACCTCTCTCGTCACTCCAGTGCATGATGCGAAAGAGACCTGGCCGATATCAGATAAAATATTTGTGTCATATGTTGTCCTTATTAAAGGCTCATCTGCTGCCTAAAATGCCATTTTAATAGAAATGGATGTTAACTTTGGGCTGAAAAGTCTTGGAAATGAAATGTCAGCCAAATATAAGAGCTACCAGTCAAATTCATTCAGAGGTTTATATTCAGATGTTACCTTAAGCCACCCAATTAGTTGTACACGCATTGATTTTAGGGAAATATGACTTTTTGGTAGAGGATCTTTCTGGAGGTTCGAAAGGCAGGAGAACCCAGTGTGAGGATGTGCTGGCCTAAGGCGTCTGCACTCAGACCTTGGTCTTCATCAGCACCAGGAGCCCATTGTCACAAGTCACCATGGCTCGCAAGAAATCTAAAAAGCTGCCCAATTCATTTGACAAACATTTATCTTCTATTCTTCGTATTTTGATAATCTTTAAACTGTATTTTTGTTTTAAAAATTGATGGCATAGGGTGCTTAACATTAGGCTTTAGAGTAGCATTTTTTCGAACCCAGTATTTCTCAATCCGGTCCTTGGTGAACCCCCCCCCGGCAGTCCACATTTTCGGTTCCTACTAGCTCTTGAATGGAATAATCAAGCACTGACACCTGGTACACGTATGTTGGGAGCCGGGGGGAGCGAAAACGTGGACTGACTGCAGGACCCCAAGGACTGGGTTGAGAAACACTGTTGTAACCTGTTCAACCCATGATATGACTGCTGCTAAATGGAGTTTGCTAAATATTACATTAGGATGTTCGTTAAACTGCTTGAATGTAACAAAATAGGACTGGCTGTCGGTAACCAACTTCTCCAAATGCATAGGGTATGAGGGTGTCTGTCTTTCACTCTTATTGCTCTGTAGCGTTGGGTGTGCAGTGTTTGGGCCACATCTGGGTAGCGAGAGCTTAATCTCTTACCCCTGTCTGCCTCCTTTGTACATGAGCTGCGCCTGTATAAAAAGTACTGCTTTGATATTGCCCAATATGCTTGTCTAGTTTTTTTTTTTTTTTTTTTACTTTCCTAACTCCAAAATGTGTGTATTACCTGGAAAAACAAAAAATTTAATTTTGGGGGAGGGAAAACGATTAGTCCTAGACTCTATGGACACGTGCAATGGGTTAAAATAACTCATGTTCTTCATTGACGGGGATGTTTAGCTGATTGAAAGCCCGCACATGGTAAGCTCAAGTTCAATCCAAGTAACAGAAAGATGAGTCCTGCTTTCAAGATATAAAGAGTATTTATGTATTGTACTTGGCCTTCAACTCCGATTTACATTTGACTCACGTACAATAGCTAGGTTAACGTAACGGTGTCTGTCAGTTATATCTGGTTGCCTGCCGCTGTTGCCTGTTCGTACACTTACGTTAATCTTTATTTTATTTTTCGCCTTTGTTCAAAACCTACAAGTGTGGAGAATAGCACATTACAAACGTACTTGTACTATCGAGTATATAAAAATGCGACAACGCTATTCTGTTTTTCTGATGGCAACAGAGTTATTTTCAGGTGTGTGGTTTAATGAGCCAACCAGAGAGAAGGTTGTTTCTGCGCCAGTTTTGGAATTTGCATCCCGAAACCTATTTCTGTAAGCCCGCATAGTTAATACTTCAGGCCTCGATCACAAACAGGGATAAGCGGTGCATATGGGTTTTAACCATCCTGTTTGCATTCTTCAGCGATTGCTCATTCAAAGTGAAATTAATTTTGCTAGGCCCAGTAATTTAACCTGGCGAAAGTAACCTTTGAATTAAGAACATTTTTTCAAATGCAACTGGCTCCTATCTAAGATGTTTTTCAGCGTTTTGATGGGCTGCGTTTTTGCTATACCACTGTTTGCGCTATTTGATCTCAGGATTATGTTGCCACAGATTTAATACATTTTAAAGAAAAAAGAAAACCGACGATCCACACGGCCATCACCAGAAGAAGCGGTGTGAAGATGATGATGATGATTCATACAGACAATCGTAAGCACGCTCTCAGACACTTTGAGGTGGATCGGTGTGAGGTCTAGGTCGATTGCGTACGGCTATCGGGATTAAGGAAATGCTGACTGAAACGTTCCTAGTACCGATGAAGATATGCTGTCTGGTTCACGGGCACAGCCGCTAATTACATCGCTTTAGCTTCATCTAATCTGAAAGTGACTGAGGTGCGTGCCAAACTCGAGCATTTGGCTGTTTAACAATTAGTTTAATTAATAGTTTTTTAGATATGAAAATCTTAATTTCAAAAGTATGTACATCAGTTGAGCTAATGGACCACTCCACCAACTTTTAAAAGATAGCCTATGTGTAAGAGATGTTTGACAATTCTTTTAGAACAACGTTTACAAAGAGCCATGCTACATATTCCAGTTGGGGGGGGGTATAAATAAATAAATAAAGTGACATTTAAGAAACAATGATCCTTATTGAATGTTCAGTCTTATCAGGCTGTGTCTCGAGGGGTTTCCTATAGCCTACGCAGTTGTTCCTGGGCACATGCAGCGGTGTTTTTATCTCGTTATTTTACGGTGATTTTTTTAAATTCCTGCGCCTTAAGTTATGCTAAATCAGACCAAATTAAGGAAGAATGGGGCTAAATAATTTCAATGTCTTAATACAGCAAGTGACCACAGTCATAAATTAACAGCTGGAACCTATTGCATTCCTTAAAGGATCCTAGAATTATCTTGCATACAGTTTCTTTGAGATCATTTTTCTTAACAGCTGTAGGCAATGCGATCAAATATTCAAATGACCACAACCAGCTATATTTAAATGGACAAAATTCAAGTCCACAATTAGCCAAAATAGTTGAAGGTCAAGGCAGTGAAGCTTTATTGTTTGTTGTTTTGTAAATATTCGTTGTTTTCCACGGTCTGCGTGGCTTTCAACGTTTGCTAAGCAATAGTGTCATAATTAAGATTCGGATGCTCAAAATTCACGTGTCAGATTTGCTTGTTCTTGCCCTATCCGGTAAGTGAATTGGTTACCCTGCTTCAGTCGACATCACACGTTTGTAGACTGTAATCAAATCATTCAAATATGTAGTTTGGGAGATTTGTGACGTATGCATTTGTAGGAGCAGCCTGAGGAGCCTAAATCTGAATGGCAATTACTGTTAGAATTCGGAAATAGAATTTACAACATAACGCCCCTTTTGCTCACAGCTTGATCTGAAATTACGGTAAAATGCTGCGCTTCTCCTATTTTTTGTCTTTCAGATTTGGCAGATTAGAACAGCAGATTATGTTTAACCTGTCATGTGCATCGGCTCATCAGAACGTTACATGTGGAAAGCAAATCGGAGGGACGGACAGACACACAAATAGCCTACGAATGTTTACGTGTTTATCGGTATGTCTGAGTGATGACATACGGTTGTTGAATGGACTTAACCTAAAAACAAATATTTAGGTTATCAACCTAAGGTAACCACGTTCCCAGTATATGTTAATGTAGTTTGTATTGTTGCTCAGTTATGTAAGACCTTGATCAAATTTTGGCTACAACAACTACCTTAAAGGAATTGAATATCAGCTAAAATGGCGGATTTTACTGCACAACACTAGGAAAATGCTATTAATTCTCTTTCATAATTAAATGGGATAGTGAATGCTTCTTTTGGCGCAATACAGCAGCGTAGCTTTATCAGTCCTCCTAACCGCAGTTTTTTTTCTTCGCAGCGACCATTTCCTATACCGCGGAACCCTCGAAAATAAGTTGCTTTCAATACGTTTTCTGCAAGAGGAGAGAGAAAATGGCTGTCCCTTTCAGCGCATCCAGCTTATTCCCAAGCGTTGTATGAACAACACATTGCACACTGTTTATCGGTGTAGTTCACACGGTTTGTTGCTGAAAACACCCTTAGCTCTACTGGGCAGATAGAATATAAAGGTACTGTAATCAAGGTGCGTTATGCTTAAACAGCAGAAAAACATTGTTTTGCCTAAACCGCATTTAAAAAAAACTGTTTTAATTAAAAAAAGATGGAACGTTAATAAGTAGGTTGTTCTAAATACTGGACCAAAAATGACTAAGATCGATGTACCTGGAATGAAACGTGCAAACTGAACCGCATCTAAAAGCACCCGTACGCACGGACAGTCATTATGCTCGACCTTACTCTTCAGATAGGTTACGTGTCATGCATTTTGAGCAGTGTCGGAAATAAAACTCTTGCGCTCGAAAACACCAGATGGCCCATAAGTTATAAGTAAAATGTATACATTTTAATTAATCGACTTTCGCTTAAATTATGCAGCCTGAAGTAGAATCTCCTGTTATGTAACTTCGAACAGCATGTTACATAGAGTATCCCTGGTTAAGTCGTATGTACTACATATACACACACATACACACCATGTTAATTATTTCATGAAACATAGTCACAAGATTGTCTAAAATTTCCCCGGAAGCCAGCTATTTCTTGTAATTTATGGGGCGACCATAACCAGATCTATTTTACTTAGAATAGAGTTGCAAGAAGTAATGTCTAACAAATAATTATCCTTACGGTGGAAACTTAAGCTGAAATGTTGCCTCTGGCTAAATTTCTGCCCCAGAGGGTTGGGCATCTAGCACGCCAACGTTTCCAGCAAGCATGCATTTCACACCCATGCAGACAACACCCAAGCACATACGACTAACACATTTTAAGTAATATTTTTGAAGTAGATCTAAACATGAACATTTTAAATGCAGTCTAATGGACAGGCTACGAGTGGGGTAATACTTCATCCAGCGAGGGTACTACAAGGTGAACAAATTTTGTCTAGCAGCTACATTTCGAAATAACGTATTTTTAAACATCCTGGATCATCGGATGTACTTCTGAAATTCTTGGTAGTGCAATATTGATTTATTGGTCTCACATCAGTGTCTTCTACTTTTGCTTAATTCAAATATGAAAATGATGCCTGACAGTGAGCTTTTGTGCCTGAATACATCTCCTATATAATTTTCTATTTCAAAATAAATTGCCGATTAACTATAACTGACACACTTCGCCAACAGCTTTGCGTCGGCTGTGGGAGGTCGGTCTTTGTTATAGAGTTAGACAAGAAGTAACGTTGTCACGCAGTTTTGGACTCACATCCTGTGCAGGACGTATATGCTACATGTTTCAGATAATACACTACTTTGCTGTGTAAATGCTTTAATTGTGGTTTGGATATGCGACGTCAGGTTTTAACACGAGTATCAACGAAATTAGGAAGATAAAATCGCATCAACGTATAACCAGTAGAATGTAATCATATCATATACACTGTAGTTTCACAAACGCTGTTGCCCAGATACGAGAGAGCCAATAATATTTAGACAACTCGTCTACGCACCCATATACGGCTGCAAACCTTGCAGCGCTGCAGACGCTGCGAGACCAATCACCGCAGTCACCATAAAAGGACTCTGGCAACCTACTTTTGCAAAAGCGTTGTGTACAATTGTGGTCCGTCTAACAAGAAAAGTAACCTCTCAGTATTGAAATGCTGTGGAGCTTGCTTTACGATAACAGCGTTTTTAGTCCTTCAGTTACGTGAACAATAGCCTACCTTCCCGTGTCCACGTTTTTCACGTTTTTATGTCATGTGGCTGTACAAACCTGTTGTCCTGCCACACTGCTTTAAGTACACACATTTGAGTCAGTCTTCTTAAAGTGTTGATGACCGTTTTTTTTTTCTTCTACTGTGGTATGTTGCATGCCCTGAAATGTTTCCAGTTTTCTGATCCGTTTGGCCTGCCGACCTATCATTTACTTTGTCGTCGTATAATAACATTTCACGTCGCATAATCGTCTAATCTGGCACCGTATTTATATAATTGAGTTCTCAAGCATTTAAAGATAATTAACAGTAGCTGTATTTTACTTTAGGTCACTTTAGAAGTTAAGCAATGTCGTGCTGAGGTGAAATAAAACATATTTCAAGTTCTCCCTGCTAATCTGTAATTATGTAACTGCGTGTTATCCTAAGGGCCCCTGTCAGGCCGTCAGAGGTGAGTCTGTATGTATCCAGGGAGAAACAGAGAACAGTTACACGGTTTACCCCTCTGACTCTGTCCTAATTGAAATTTTGTAGTCCACATATATAGATATACGACAGTACAGTTATATACAGTTATATAAGTGGACAAATAATATAATAACAACAACGAAAATAAAAGTAACAATAAATAACGATTTAGCCAAGTAAAACACACTAGAATCTGGAACAGCATTTTTTTCTGGTGTTTTAAATAATTTATATTGTGACATTACGAAACCGTGAAGTTCGCAGTTCTGTACCGCCCAAGTCGATCGTGTTTTCTAAATAATTATGTAAATGTGTGCAGTTTCATTTTTTCATTCTCCCTTTTGAAATTATGTCGAAGAAGCTTAAGTTGGAAATTGACAGCATAAGCTGCTAATACAAAAATGTCACACGCCTAAAACTAAACACCGCATGTAACATTTTAAATGGAAAGTTATTTTTGTGCAGAATTTTCAGAAAATAAACGAAAAATCATTTGTTTAAAATTCGATTAACACATGTGATTTAAATTAAATTACCGCATTTATTTGACTCATTACGCCAATGTCCCTTCATTTTAATTAACACTACATTTAAGAATAAGGCGGTTAATAAAAGAAGAGACCCTTAGTTGCCGTTTTAAATATATTCATAGATGGATAAATAAAATTGGACTTAGAAAATGGGTAGCTTTCCTTATAAATATAGTACGGTTTTAAAGGTCAGTACAGACAGATTGAGAAAACGCATAAAAGTGACTAATATAGCCAATTCATATAACTTAAGGCGCAAAGTTAATTCAATTTAGGGAGAATTCATTTAGACATGCAAATTTCTAATTTATTTCCATTTATCAGGCTGAAATGTCAACAATCGGCAAAGTATGTTTTAGCGTTTCTTCAGTCTGGAAGTGGTCGAACACACGATTTTAACCCTTTAAATATAGGTCTATAATAATTTGACATTATTTTGCTGTCTATATGAATTGTGATTGTTTCAGTATATCAACATTCTGAGCCAGCCACATGTTTAGATTACATGTATTAATTAAACAAATTATTTATAATTACTAAGAAATCCTGGTTTTATCTGTCCTCTTATAAAGTAAATATCTGTCTATATTTAACAATTGTTCTCGGTGTTACCGGTATTTTTAATAGACTATACTTTGTGCATTCTGTAAACTATTATGGCGCAAAGCATTTTTGCTTGTATTAAATGACGTTGCGACCGCAGACAGCTATACCGCATTCTGTTTTGGTGATTTGCTAATCCAATAAATTGCGACAAATTATATTTCGCCTGAATTATGTAACCGTATTAATCGCATTGAAAGGAAAATGTGTGTTTTGAAAAGTTTGTTCTGTTAATATGTTTCTAGGCAATAATAATGCGAACTTTGTTTTCTGCTCTGATCTACTCCCGTAAAAACTCAAATCTTGGCTGCCTTCCAGCATCACGTAAGTGAGAAACACCGCTATCTTCTGTCCCCCAGACTTAATGACAAACTAGATGCGCGTAGGAGAAACAGCTCAGGGTTACGCAAGAAAATGTTTATCTAGATGTTTGTTCTGTCCAAAAGTCCCAGTTATTTTAGTTCAAGAAGCTTGCATAGCTATTTGGTTGTTATATATTTACGAAAATCTATTCTTTGTTTTATTAACCTGTGTCTAGACAGAACAGTCAAGTATTTGGTATTTGGTACTTTTGAATTGTCTCGATTCAACTTTTACTCAGTCTATAGCTAAATACCAATCAAGATACAAATAATGCACATAATAATAAAAATACATTTAAAATTTCTGTAATATAAGGAAGATTTCACCCTAATTGCAGACTGTGAACAATAAACACGTATTAATATTTTTTCATCTCTGTTGCATGCATGTTTGTTCGATCAAGGCGTCACTTCCCTTTGATTGAAAGCGCTCGCACTTTAACTCCTCCTCCTCACCGAGCAGCTTCGGTCACGTAGCAAGATCCCAGCCAATCAGCTTCGCTAAAACCGTACCACCGACAGTAGTTCCATAGCAACACTGCAAAAAAGTGATGACGTTTAGGCTGAAAATTGAGTATTATGGTCTGCCTGGACTTAGCCGTGAATGTGGAGAGAAAAAATATAAGCGAGATTGAAGTAAACATGGAGCTGTCGGCTGTGGGAGAGAGAGTTTTTGCTGCCGAATCCATCATAAAACGCAGAATTAGGAGGGTACGTAAACCTTCCGCCAATGTGCCTTTGGCCTGAATGCTAGCCATTTGTTTACACAGCGATTATATGACATTTCGGTTTCTCAAAAGTATTTTCTCCTAATCACACAGGGGCGAATGGAGTACCTGGTGAAATGGAAAGGTTGGTCTCAAAAGTGAGTAAGGCAGCAGCCTGTATCGTTTTATTTGCACGCTTAAGAAGCTGTTAAACCGGGGGTTGTATGATTTCTTGCCAGCAATGTGCTACGTAAAGGTTTGGCTATAGGGTAGAGCTAGCTAACAGGGTAGCCATCTGAATATGTATCCGCTAGCGGGGAAGCTAGCTACGGTTTTTTTCTTCCCCGGGCGATGACGCAAAACGCGGTGGCTGTTAATACTAAGTGATGCATGCCATCTTCTTGTTTTTTATGTAGGTATAGCACCTGGGAACCTGAGGAAAACATCCTGGATGACCGTCTTTTAGCAGCTTTCAAGGAGAGGTGAGGCGATCGCAGCAGGCCTTGGTGGAGCTGGGAGGAAACGCCGCTTTATGTGCGCGCGCCGAGCACGATGTTTAATTGATTTGGCCGCGCATGCAGCGACGCGCGAGCAGTTCCGCTGATTTCTAATATTTATGATGCGGAACATGTCACATACAGGGAGCGAGAGAGGGAACTGTTCGGGCCAAAGAAAAGAGGACCTAAACCGGAGACATTTCTGCTGAAGGTGAGCCAACTTGCGACGACTTGTCCTGTTCGGTGGCTGCATCTGTCTGACGTTTATTGCAGATGCATTTCTGAAATTCCGCCCTTTTCTGTTTTAGGGGGGACAGTCATGATGTCCTGAAATATGTTAGACGTTTTGTCATGTTTTGTTTTTTGTTTAAAGTACAGTCAAACCTCTGAATTGTTTATGAGCTACTGGTCTGAGTGCAAGTCACCCAGTTCCGGAAAAAGTAAATATTGTTAAGTTATAGTTATTTTTAAAATAATGGGTACTGTTAGTTACAAATTCTGTGCATTGAATGGTTAATAAATGTAAACATTTCTGTTTTGTTGCTCTCTTAGGCTCAGGCTAAAGCTCAAGCCAAAACCTATGAATTCAGGAGCGATATGGCACGAGGCATCCGGGTTTCATACCCGGTCCCAGAACCCATCATTACCCCGCGAGCTCGCGAGGGTTTACGGACCGTCGTGCCGACCATATTCCCCCCTAGCACTGTCAACCGGGGGGAGAGTGTCCGGGTCAGACCTCCGGAACCGGACAGGGGACATCGCACCTCTGGATCGCCAAGACCGGTTGCGGAGGGATTTGTTGCTGTCCCAAAGAAGAGGGGACGAAAACCCAAGTTACGGTTCGTGGAGGGTCCTGACAGCAGCGCGTCGGCGGTGCCTGCCAAGAGGAGTAGAATGGAGGAGCAGATGGCGTATAACCCGGCCAAAGTAGGAAAGCACGGTGTTCCCGAAGGGCAGAAGTCAGAGCTGCATGGTCTCCAGTTAAATCGAAGACTCCAAAGGGATTCTGGTTATCCTCAAACGCAAGCACCGGTGGTGCCAAGCGGCAGCATGTTTAAATACTGCTCCGAGGTCAGTTCCCATAAAGGGGGTTTCCATGTGCCAGCCTGCAGGACTAAGGAGTGCACAGGTGCTATTTCCACACAGCAGCCAAGACTGAAGCACCTGTCGAAAAATAATTTATATGAACCGAACAGCCCTTCAGAAAGGGAGCCGCCAAACCCCGGCACCAAATCTCCCGTATCCAGGGTTTTTGAGGCGGCCGTGGAAGAATGCTGGAGTCCCTGTCCCACCAAGGTGGAGAAGGTGGTGGTGACGGATGTCACTGCCAACTTTTTGACTGTGACCATTAAGGAGAGCAGCACAGACAAAGGTTTCTTTAAAGATAAAAGATGACTGATGTAAAATATTTTGATTGTTGTTTTAAAAAAAGGAGAAAAACTTCCACAGAGTAATTATTTCGAAGTAACGTGTCATTTGGAATTAATTTTGTATAAGTGTACAGAAGCAGCGAGTTATGTGAATTTAAATATGTAAATGTAGGACATGTATTTAATTAAATGACCAAATTAAATGTCCATACCTAGGCGAAATGTACTGCGAATACCGGTTTTTCGTTATAGGGTTGCATGTACCTTACTCTTTTAGCGATGTGCGAAACTGTAAGTGTGCGCAAAAAACGTTTTATCCACTGTAGCAATATAAGTTGTTTAAATATATATTTTGGCTTGCAATTAGTAGGTTATTCTGAACTCCAACCTCTCCACACCATTTACACATTTGCTTACAAGGCGCTTCTCATAACTCACTCTTTTTGGACATGTAAGCACCAAAGGGCCATTGCAATGATTTCATTTTGAGAGAACTAAAATCGCCTTGTTTCAGATAAGTATTCATCTGTTCGAATATGCCTGTCACGATCGTTCGCGGTGCATTTCGCAGCAAATTTTCGGAAAGACAATTTTCTTGTGCGAACCGTTGCGGAAGTAATAATAATCCACACTAGGATGGGTGGGAGCAGTTGCCAAAAATGTGGTACTAACAGCTGACAAGACTATGACAGTATTCCTGCTACAGTCATTAGTTAGTAATCTTAGTATTTTGCCAGTTACCTGAAAACTGGCTGCCTTGATCCTCCCGGGGAAACGTAAAGGTCGCCGTATCTGACCCCAGTGTACAAAGTAGTTACTAAAGATGGATGTATTAATGTAATTGTAGTGAGATCGTGAGAGAAACTAACGGCTTACGTCTATAGCTCGCCCTCCTGCTGTTTTAATACTAACTTCCGAAATTATTCGACGAACTGATAGCACGCTGGTGTCTTATCGAGTTATGTCGCGAAATAGCTGTTAATATTTAGTATTTTTATTGAGTCTGGGTCGGTCGTAAATTTATATAGCCTTTTGGATCGATGGTGACCGATAAATTAGATTGTGAGCTTTGAAAATTTTGATTTGATTAATATTCTTTTAAAATTAACATTGCTATAAAGGACATATAAGTTGACCACAGTTTTTGGTATTTTTCCTCCATCCAAGTATGTCATAATGACAGATTCCTGGGCTTGTTTACATATAAGCAATTACATTTTACGGCCTTTGGTACTGATTGTTTTTCTATTGAACATATTAATAGATTTCTTACTCCGTTTTGCTTATGATTTTTGTCCGTAAGCCCTATTTCTAACACACGTATCATGGCGTTGGATGGTTGTATTTCCTGCTCGACTCACTGCACTTAAAATATTAATAATTTAACAATTACGGTGTATAATGGTATTTCGGTTTTCCTGATATTAAAATAAAGTTGACGAAACAGACGACAGTCTTGTCCTTTTTATATCGGTGAAAATAGGTGGCTGGTTTATGTGTAGTCTTTGTGTTGACCGAGGCGGGTACTGTTAAGCATTCGAAGTTTTTATAATTACAGGATTTAATAAAATATTTGATAAATATTTTCTCGTAAAACTTTCATTGTGTTTTTCTCGGGCTATAAATTTAATATCACAAAGTCAATAATAATTTGATGTATCGATGTGGAGTAAACATCGGAAACGACATTGATTTTGAACAGAAATACATCCGTTTTGTAATTATATTAAAATATCCAATTAATCACATGGATTTTGCAGATAATACTCTAAAAAACATGGATTACCGTATTATGGCGAAAACACCGGGAAGAAATTGATTATTGTAAATCCACAAGTAGGAGGCCAAGCGAAATAACGTTAATTTGGGTGTCCATTTGTGATTTTCCGTCTGTATTCGAGTTTGATTTACAAGTGTGATTCCCCTTTCAGCTGGTGGACAGCTCTTTAAATTTGTTTTTTAAAATGTATAGTGTGCCTAATACTATTTAAAAGAAATATATGTTTACTGCCCTGCAAAATGCACATAATTTCTAATTATCTGTCCGATTGTCTCTTTAAAATACAGCGCACTAATATAACGTCATGTCGTCCGGGCGTATACCTATATTAGAACTTGTAAGATAAGGATTGTGAATAATCAGACCTCGCTGTGGCGTTGTGAGTATTTTAAAGTAGACGAGCAGAACTAAGGAATAATAGGGTTTACTGACGTAAAATCTAATTCCGGCTAAAGAGTAAAATCTGTAGTCTACCAGAACTGCATCCGCAACTAATCTCGACCACAAGCGATTAAAAATGTAACAGACCTATCTTCGGGGCTGAGGCCGAAAATACCGACAAACAAAATCATAACAGACTCTCATAGACTGGAAATATTTTATGAGTATACCGGTGGTGTCAGAAACACGTGCAATATAGAGCTGTGTCCCAACTTCCAACGACGAAGTAAAACCCAGAATCCAGGGTCTTGTTCACTGCGCTGTTTCATTGCACGAATAAAGATATAATCACATTTGTTTTATCGGAAAAGGAAATAATCTGCGATCCGACGAAAACTGACG
Source organism: Isichthys henryi (assembly GCA_026776945.1). NCBI lineage: Eukaryota > Metazoa > Chordata > Actinopteri > Osteoglossiformes > Mormyridae > Isichthys > Isichthys henryi. Next base: position 3,148,462 of record JAODJX010000048.1, on the reverse strand, counting down.
TAGCAGTTAGCTTTACAGCTGTTGTTTTATTGAACTGGATGGTATATTTTCTCTTAACGTGCAGAACCACGTGACACCAAAGGTTTAATTCAATTTAACCCGAAGAACAGAAACGAAGACTGCCTATTGACTTTTAGTGTATTGCTCTCAGACAGGTGAAACAATTTTCATGTTATTTAGAATAAATATCACATCAATGTTGTTACAGTCTATTTCCATAGACCTCCATTTGCATGTTGATCGTGTATTGTGTTTCTGATGTACAAAATCTATTTTAATTTCTTCGCATTATATACATGCTTTCTAATGCCTATAGACAGTATACCAACTCGGAAAATATAATTATTGGCTTACAATATTTCCCTGAGTTGCCGGAAACGTGCATCTCCTATTCTAAACGGGATCTAATCCGCGTTCGGGTTCAGAGGGCAAACCCAAATCCGGGCAGCGTTGGGATACTTCAACCGTATATCACGCCCGTCTCGTTAGTCGATCTATACATAGTAGTAATAGAGCCTAACTGTTCAATGTGTAATATTTTCCAAACTTAATGGAAATTAACATGGCCAGGGACTGAGAATGTTTCGGGTTTCACCTAAAGCATGTACCAATTTAACTTTGCCCGAACTTTCTCAATTTATGACTGTGTATCAACTTTAAATGTCTTTTCGTAGAAAAAACGCAGCAATATAATAATAATTTGTTTACAATGTAATGTTTGTTTAGGAGTCATCATTATTATGATTTCCAGCACACATCACTTCGGTTAATGTATAATTCGACGGAGGATCGTCACGTAGAAGAGTTAAAATTGTTCACAACTTTGTTTTTCAGGTAGCCTATATCTGTTTTCCTAATATTGCTAATGCAATATTATAAATAACTAAAATGTTAACTGTATCAGTCTGGGCGTGAAAAAAAATTACAGTTGGCAAGCGATTCTGAGCGTTAAATAGGATTTCCAGTTTTTCAGCAGAAAGTTTAGGTGTTTTCCCGTTCACCATGTGTCTGGAGAACATTTTCTAGCGCCCCCTGCCGTTTTACAGATTTAGTACACCGTGCTTTGTATCTCTATTGCTTATGCATTTTGCTATGCAGCCTTCATTTTTAAATTCCCAAGACTTTTTATGATTCAGATTTTGCAATTTTGAAGATAAAGCAGCTCGAATCCCCCATTAATGGCAATATAAAAAGAAGGGTGGGGGGGAAACTACACATTTAAACATTCCCATCTATCTCCCAACCGGAATTCTGAGCAGAGTCTGCAGGGGGGCTGGAGCCTATCCTATGCAGTATAAAGTCACACGGCTGGGTAATATCACGCATGGGATGGCCATCCAGTGCAGGGCACTTGCACTCATACAAAACCGGCATTGCAGAGACGCTAATGAGCGTGATTGTATGTCTTTTGACTATGTGAGGAGACTCACACAATGCAGTGTGATCATGCAGGCTTCACACACACAGAACAGAGCCAAGATGAGTGCAGCCAATCCCTGTGATGTGAGGGAACAATGCTAATCACCGATACACCATTCCACCCAAGAGGTTAAACAACGTTGTCAATCACGAGACTTGGAAAATGGGAAATCTGATATTAGGTAATGTTGAATATATGCCCTTTATTTAATACTGTATGGTATAATGTGGTAAAGCATGCAACAATAGCAAGATATAGACAATATGCAATTTCTGTACTTGAGTCAGCCTGCAGAATTTTGGTTTCATGTAAGCCCTACATGCACTAACATATTGCGATGCGTGCAAAATGCACATAAAAAGAATCACACTTCTTGCTTTCAACTTTGTTCCATTGTCCACAACCTGCTGAGCGTCCGTCCTGCAAGCAGAAAGAACCGGTCAGACCACAGAGCTTTAGTGTTGACAGTGTGGTCACTGCCATCATGTACCGTGCCAGCAGGGGGAGCAGTGACAGATTACAGTGCCCAGGGACGGCATGCTTGGAGTGTTTCGGTGGTGAGGCCTGGGTACCATGGAAACAGGCTAGACGGGGTAGCCGTAGTTACGATCGCAGCGAGGGTAGCAGTGGGGATTGAGCCAGTTCTCCAGGTTGGTCTCTTGGGCCCTCTGGTCCAGCTGCTGAAGGTATAGCATGTGCTCCTGGAAAGAGAGAGAGAGTGATGGAGCTGGTCTTCACAAACCATGTGACAGGTCACATGACTATGCTGAATTATTTTGGAGCATTAGACAGATTTTAATGGCAGGTGTCTGCAGAAACATTCTTGTTTGCCGTTTGTGTAAATATTGATATTACACTGATACAGACCCATAAACAGAGAGAATAAGGAGATGTGGATTAATACCCAGCGCAGGTAAAACGGAGACGGTACTCTGATGAGTAATAATAAGTGTCGTGGGCGTTTGTCACCCTCAGGTCTCACCCTCATTGGCTCATCGGGAAAGCCTGCCTTCCTCGGTCGCTCCTGCCTCTTGCTGCGTAAAAGTTGCTTGGCAAAGCTCTCCTTGATGACTGGTGTGGCACCTAACAACACAGAAACACCTGTCGCGAGATTGTCACACTCCTTTGACAACTTCACCCTGTTTGCCTACCTTCAGGAGGGCAGTGTTGATGGACTTTGGGAGAATGTAACAACGCAATCTTTTACTCGGATGTTTTTGACAAGCAGCTTCTGAAAGTGCAGGGCAGGACAATTTGCCGCTAAGGCTATAAATGATTCATTCAGTTAGTGCGCTGATTCTTCTACCCCATACCAAACTTTACAGTTTTCTCATTGGTCGAATCCTTTCCAGGGAATCAAAGCTAAAATCTGAAATCTGTTTTTCTCATGACTTAACAAAGTTCTCATTCATTCCCCCTTTCTCCCCTCCCGCCCCACATCACACACCCCAATGTGGGGATCTGGGATCACGTGACTTAAGACACCAGTCTCTCAGACGTCCTGGGCTCTGCATGGATGGCTTAGCGACGTGGCAACAGTGCAGACTGTCAAGGCCATGTAGCTTAAAATAGAGAAGCTGACCCAATGTTTGCATAGTTGGTACCTCTGTGTACCCAGGAAATACCTATATTTACAACTATAAACACACAAAGTCTCCTTTCTGACTTTTGAATTTAACAATCGACACTTCTTGCCTGCAAATAGTTCTTCTTCTTATGTATGGGAAATATTGTGTTAGCTGCCTGTCCTGTTCTGACGCACCACTACAAGTCACATGATGCACATTAATACGACAGGATGTAGTGCTGCATATCATATAGCGTACTGCCTATGAGGGTGTTATGCCTGTCAGTGTTAACACTGGCATTCTACATGTTCTCCAATCAGTTTGTTCCAATGAGAAAATTGCAGTGTGTCCTGGAGCCAAGGACTGTATAATTTATTGGTTCCGTGTATAAATTGTATGCATAATTTATTACATTGGAAAAACATTGCTAGTTTTAGCCAAAAATTAATCTGCAAGGTATTTTTTTCTTTTCACTGCTGTAAAAATAATTAAGTCTTCACTTTTGCTGTCTTTCCCCCTTTGTACCCATGCCTATTTAAGAGCGTAACTTAATGGTCTTACCTGCGAGGGCGGTGAAAAGGATCAAACACATTAAAAACGAGACGAGTTTCTTCATTTTTGTTTCCGTTCCGTTCTTCTTAATCCGGGCAATGACGGTGCCTGCCAGAGGCAAAGGGGTACATTCGCTTCTAACGTCACTGGGCCCCTTTTACGTCACATAGCAAGTGGGTGCGACACCCCCGTATGGTCACACCTCAGCTTTCGCCTTTACAAAAAATACGTTCTAAAAAAAAGCATACTAAGATGTTTTCAGCAAAATTTTTAGCCATTTGTTTTACATATTTGATCAGTTTATACACATTGCCATTAATTATAGCAAACAAATCTTGCGGCATGGGTACAAATCATTTCAAGTGATTCCACATTGAATAAGCGGTAATGAAAAACAACTGATTTATGGACGGACTATATACTTCGCAAACTACTCACTAGATGGCGTGTGAAACTTACTCGTGTAAACTTTTTACCGTTTCACAGTAAAAACCCGTACATGGTGAATATGTGCTATACGTTACAATTCTTCGAATTAGTCAAGACATAATTCGGAAATTAAATATTTAATTTTGTTCGAATTATTTAAGGCACGTTCAGTTTAATATATTTAACTAATTGTCTATTTTAATAAGTCTTTAATCATCTTTGACGTTGCTATTTATGTTAGCATTATGAATTACTTTGGTTTAGATATGTTATAATGTTTGTAGAGAAGTATTGCTCCCGTGGTCTCTGCGTTCATCACATTTTATCGAAGCAACACTATATACACAGGCTAAATTATGATGCATTCAAGTCATAGAATAGAAACATTCGTACTTTGTGCAGCTGTGTGTAATGTGCGTCTGCCCCTACCCTAAGGTAACAGATGGTCCGGAGACTTGATCGAATTGTCCCTTCAAAGCCTGGAGCACAATAGCGCGCTGCCTTGACCGGGTGCTTAGCGCCCAAGAGAGCGGTCACATTGTCACCTCTTCGCGGCAAAATTTCAATTCCACGGTCCCTTTGTGAGAGATACTCCACGTTCAGAATGAGTGTCAAAAAGCCAATATTTTCTACATTGATATATGGAAGTTGTTCATACATAATGAAAGATTTGCGCGCTCTTCCAAGTTTCAGCACTAACGGTGGTATCAGCACTTATCAATATGCATGCGTCCACCTCGCACCGCTATTCAACACCCGTCCAATACCTTGCGATCCACTTCAGCCTAGAATGATTCGATGACATCATTAGTTCTCGTGGAAGGTGAAGGCTTTACATTCAAAAGAGCTTTATAATCTAAGTATATTTGTGTGACAAAACCACGTGCCATTTTATATATATATATATGTGTGTGTGTGTGTATTCATTTTTTTATTGCGTTTGCGAAGTTTCTTTTTCATTTTCAATAGATATTTAGGATTCCAACATTTTTAGAAATTTCTAATCATGTTTATTTTCATAGAACTTAAAAAAAGACTGAGGCCCTGTGTTGGATAAGTATAATTGGAAGATAGATTGATGGTTTAATTAAACAAAGTAAATTACATATCACACACAAATGTTTAATTACACTAAACTGCAAAAAACGGCGGGAGATACGTAACGTCTCATATTTAATTCAAACTGCGTTAAAACTTGATTGTTCGAATGAGATAGTTTCTACCTTTTCTCTCTTCCTCTCTCTTCATAATTATCATAATGAGTACTTTATACTTTATGAATAAATTCATAAAAAGTTGAATTCCTTCTTTCTCATTGCCTCATTCTTTCACTGGATACCAAAATCAGCCGGCCTGGTAAAAGCGATCCTTTATAATGTCATTTGGTTAAATTCATCAGTGTCCGCCTCAGTTCAGCTCTCTCTCTCTCTCTCTCTCTCGCACATTCTTTTATTGAATCTGGGCATCAATAATCAGTCAACTAAAGGAAAGCTATTGGCTGATTTGAGCAAGCAGAAACAACTGAAATGTCCACGCGCGCTTGTGCGGTTTCTGCATTGGTAAGTGTCATACTTGCAAACGTGCCGGGTAACGATAATCTCCTTGGTTATGTTTTGTCCTCCAGTTGATTTCTACGGTGTGCGTGTGCATTGCAAACGGCGGCTGCTGTAATGTCACCTAAGAGAGAACAACACGTTTGTCTGTTCATTCTACACTGTCTGTCTGGCTGTTTGTCAGCGTGCGCCGCAGATTTGTGCAACTGGAGAGGAAGGTAAGGTATCATTGACAAATTTGTTTTTGTTTTTTTTCTGATTTGTTTTTAAAATGCTTTATTTTCACAATTTAACTACAATCCTATTTGTATTATATTCTATTGCAAGTACCTGCTAGTAATCCTAGATTAAGCTTGCGAAAAAATTCTATAGGTTCATATATATGTATGTATAATTTATTTATTCATTAAATATATTTTTATATTTTTCGCTAATATTTCTATATATAATTTATTTATATATAATTTTGCTTTGTAATTTTAAATTTCTAATCAGTAGAATGTCTGATGAAATATCGGAACATTTAATTAGTTTTACTAGCGTCCGATTTATTTATTTGCCAGATTGAAGTACTGTAAGAGATTACGCGTAGCGTACTGAAATTTAATCGAAAAATTAATGAGAACTAATAAACTAATAAATGAACTTTGATTGAGGGGTTAATTTATAAACTAAATATTTCCAGATTTTTTAAAAAACGAAAAAGAAATGTTATAATGGTTCTTAGAAAGTGGTAGGCTACAGGTGTGAATCCACATATATTTCATAGCAGGATTTCATATTGAACTTAGCGTCTTTCAGGTAAACTCCACATCAATACAAATGGAGGTGACTCGCCTTGACACTAACATTGTCTCCTCTCGCCGCAGTGGATTACTTCGGGATCCCCAGTCGCGTACCGTGCAGCAGGTGCGCTTACGCTGTACTGAGGGCGCCGTGGAGTGGGTGTACCCCAATCAGGCATTGCGGGTCGTGCTGGAGCCCAACCTGTCCTCCGCACGCCACAGCACCGTCTGCATTAAGCCCTTCGGGGGGTTCTGCGGCGCAAGCCTGTATATCGAGCGTGCGGGGGAGCTGCATTTGCTGGTGACTGAGGGCGGGAGGCCGGAGCAGGTGTACTGCTTTCGCGCGGACGGACCGCAGAAACCAGCCATTTTCCTCCAGGCGACCTTCCAGAGGGACATCGGCCGCCGCACCGTGGGCTTCCGATACGAGCTGCTGAGCAATGGGAGCACCGCCCACGGGTTCCCCGCCACTATGGTGCAGGGTAAGAGCCGGTGGAAAGTCAGAGCTGAAGTGTTCTGGTGTGCAGGAGACGCAGCTCTTTTTTGAGCGTTGTGCAACTGTGTTTTGAAGGGATGCTGTAATATCTGAAGTTTTGTTTGTTTACTTATTTTTGCAGCTGAATGCCGGCCGTGCAACGACACGGAGCTCCTCTTGGCCGTCTGCAGCAGTGATTTCGGTAGGATGCGGAAAACTATCGGCAGTTACGATTATACATTTATTTGGCGCGATTGCAAAATGTAATAAATTAATTTTAATTTTACCGTAGGTAAAGGGTAGAGAGATAAGTAAATAAGAAAAAAAAAAAGTGAATTATGTCTTAGAGCTGCAACGTACAAACTGGTAATATGATGTTGTCATTAATTCACTCAGTGCTTGTTAAGGTAGAGGGGGGGCAGTAAGAACAGTTACTTCACACCGTGGTCATGTTCATGAAGCCCTAGTCAGTGCCCCCGCTGAACAATTTCCTCATCCAGGCTGTGTTCCACAAGGACTAATTAAAGTAACAAAAGAGCCCCATGCGGGGGATGGGCGGGGGGGGGGGGAGGGCTGCTGTCCAGAAAGCCCCTCCCCCGCTCACTGCAGCAATGAGCACTCACATATTTGGGAGCGGGTGCACAATGGCGGGCTGACAGCGTCAGCGCCAGTCTGACACCCCCGCGCTGATCCTATAAACGGGAAGTGCTGTCTTTTTGGGAAGCGGCTTAATGAAAGTGTAAACGCTTAACACAGGTGGGGGGGGCTATCTGGGCGAGGGGCTTATGATGGCTTTCGTCTGGGACTCCATTTCCCATGAGTCTCTTTGTCGATTCATTACGCTTTATTTCAATGTAACAGTATAATTATAGACTGGCAACCTGCCTGGGGGGGGGGGGGGGGGGCCCCTGACACGTGCCCGGGGGGCCCGGCAAAATTATGCAGGCGCCCCAAAGACCCAGCGGGAAAATGGAAAAAGGTTAATTGAAAAAAATAATAATAATT